>JAQIVZ010000089.1:0-119038 GCA_034700945.1 Arrhopalites spinosus
TTTTTGGACCTCTTCTTGGACCTTTTGTAATGTAAAAAAATTGTTCAGATTTAATTTTTTGTGAACAAATAGGATATGCACATATGACCGATTTAAATACTTACATAGATACTCGTTAAATATTTGTTTATTGAATTGTTTACCTTTGATTTATGATGTTGGTTGATGACGATGATGAAGATAACAGAATTTTGATGTAAAATATTGTAAAATGTGAAAATAGAATTAATAGAAAAAAAAATCAGGAAAACCAATTTGAACTTTTTTCCCCCACTCAACAAGGTTAGCTAAAGGAGAAAAAGTATCGGCTTTAGTATTTTAATGGAAAAAACTATCAAATTTTATTCACTTTATACAGGTGACCTTTCCGAGGTCATTTGGAAAATGACCTATAGCTGCAATGTGTTGTTGTACAAATTAGAAAAAAATGATGAATATTCATCATGATCATCATGTTTTTTTTTCAAAGACCCATAAGCGGTATAACAATTGACTTCGTAGAGGTCACAGTTGAGGTCAACAAAATTAGCGGGTCATATTTTTATGTTTAGTTCATCTTTCTCAAGCTGTCTACAAATTTTGAGCCATTTTCGTCACAAGGGGTCAAAGTAATTAAAGTTCAAAGTCGTGATGTGTATATACGGGGCTTGAGCGTCGGCTCAAAAATTTATCCAAAGTGCAAAAAAAAGTATCGACAGAAGTACTGAGATTTATCGATACTTTTTTAAGGTTTGGATAGAAAAAAATTTCACTTTTATCCAAACTTATTTATCCAAACTCAAGGTTTCGACACAGCAAAAAGTCGCTATTATTACTTGATAATTATTATTATCTGCTATTTAAAAAAAATGCCAAACAAAATTTAAATAGAATCACTTCATTTTCTTGACTTCTATTAGAGTGAGAGGATGGTGATGAAATTTAATAAAGTCATGTCATAAATCTTGTCCTCTTTATAAAGAGTTTTTTATGCAACCTATGCGTACAAATATGGCTGTCGGTATATTTATCTGTACTAATTTTAATTAGGATTTTGTCATTCAAGTAATTGGCCTAGAGCCATGATAATTAATTAGTTTTATAGACTTTTTTTGCCATTTTTTTAAAAGAGTGTCTCTATATTCTAAACAACTTAGAGAGGGGGAATAAGACTATAAATTAAAAAGTGTATTAGGCAAATTAGAGGTAATAACTTAATAAATAGGAATAACACTTTATGAAATCCTCTCATGCATCTCCTTCCTCCATCCAATTATTTAAAAAGATTGTAGTCAACACATCAACGACTGATTCTTGTTGTAGTTGTAAAGCCTATTTTTTATATTTAATTTTACATGTTTATTTCAAAGAAACTTGATTCAGTTTAATCTCCACATATAGATAGCTACACCTACTGTATAAATGCATATTTATATATAATTGTGTTTAGAATATTATTTAACTCTTTTTTCATTTTTCCTTGACTAGTTACAAGAGATAAAAACATGTATTATGTATTAAAGTGGATTCATAAACGGAAGCACTAATTTTTGAGAGAGAGATACGAGTTACTCCTCAAAAAAACGCTACGGGTGATGATGATGATGGTGAATGGTTTCTTTTGACAAATCAAGACATTAAATTTGTGGCGACGCGTCATGCTTTGTGAAGCAATTAAATTGATGCATCGAATTACATTACGTTTTGCGTTACAAGTCTATTCCGGTTATTGTCTCCCACATAATAGAATGTAACGTTGTTGTTGTCTTGTGTGGTGTTTAATGGTTGGTTGTGTGTGTGTGTGTGAGAGAGAGCCTTCATTTCACTCCCAGTGTGGTAGTGTGAACTGTGGTTAACTTTGCAGAAAAGAGTAACATGTAATAATTGTTTGTATCTGAACAATCACTAACTTTTTAAACTTGTTTTCAGTCCTCTCTCTCTCTCTTCAACGGTCTCTCTAATCTTTTCTATTATAAGATGATATGCACAGGGCTATAAAATTGCAGGCTGATTCCCCACATGACAAAAATACAATTTTTTTGTGCGTGTCCTCTCTCTCTGTCTTGTGTCTAGTAATTTCTCATCTTTTTGTACAAAAATTTTTATATCCTCTCACTATAACGTTAATATTTCATATATAGCAGAATTTTTATGGGGCTTTAACTATTATCTCTTCCTCTCCTCCTTTAAGTCTAGTCTACAAATATCTAGCTAGATAAATTATATTCATCGTCATATAAAATTTTTTTTATATTAAAAACCATCATATATCCATTTTCCTAGCCCACTCGCATTCCTTTCGTTCTTATTTTTTTAAACAAAACTATTGACAATAAACCACATTTTTAACCAAAAAATTTTGAAAATTGTTTCAAAACAATATACACAAGCTCATAAAATTTGTTTGGGGCTGTAGGCAGGGGGAAAGAGAGTTGATAGGATGCCGAAGGATGATGAGCGACAAAAGAGGAAGGAGGGAGGGAAATGAGGGGATGTAGGCGCTTCGTTAGTCTTAATAGGTTAGCGTAAGTAGGCAGTTTTAATTAAAGGAGGATTAAATAGGTGTATTATTGAGACAATATATATTTTTAGTGTAAAATCCATTTAACTTTATACATATCCTCCATTCTTTGTATTGCTGTACTCAGTACTGTTATATGAGGTTGAGTTTGAAGAGGGGGAGAAAAAAGGAGCACGGACACACGAATTGGAGGGAGGTGTCATGATTTACAGTCCGCCGGGTGCCATGATCAAAATACTCACACTAACGATTAATGGGAAAAAAACTTATCATTCATTACGACTCTCCTAGTTTCTACATGTACATTCATAACATAAAGGAGTTCAATGAAGAAAAGCATATAGCCCCAGAAAACAATTTACAATTACAACGATACAACAAAGAGAGAGAGAGAGAGACGTTGTTTCATTTGTTCAAATATATCTGTAATACCTTTGAAACCTCTCGGACTTTTTGTTGTTCCAGCCTCAAAAAATAAGGCAGAGGTACTCGTACTCGTATCATGTATCAAGAGGTAAGGAGGAACTGACGAGAATTTTTAGGCTCCCACAAATAATGAACTAACGGTTCGTTTGTACTGTAACATATCAAAGAGAGACTCATTGTAACACTAACTAAGACCACGCAAACCCAGCAACACCTTTTTTTCCCTCAAAGCTTTGTTTCTCTTCTCATGTAATTTGTCAAAGTCAGAGGAATGGCAGAGAGAGAGGGGGAAAATGGCCGCGGTTCAAGTTGACACCCCCAGAATATTTTTGGATCTCAGAGAGCGAGAGAGACTTGGGTTCATATGGGTTAGCTATACTCTCTTCTATATAAATTCAACCCACGCACACACAGTCAGATATTGTTAAAGTCAACTTTGTTTTCATGTACAAAACACACACACACTCTCTTTCACTCTGTTAGTCATTGAAGATACATAAGGAGAAATTCATGTAAATATTCCATGAAGGGATGCTGTACTGTCTTGTATGTTACACGCATGAATAATAGTGTGGCAGAGAGAGAGAGGATTTTAACATGTGAAAAAGATGCAAAGGAATAAAATTGTAAACTTGTTCCGGAACTGAAGATTAACCCCCCCCCCCCCCCCCCAAAGTTGACAGAGTCACCATAGACTCTCATCCAGGATTAGAATATGCCTTGTTTTCCTTCATATCCACCATTCCATTTATTCTATTCGGCACGAGTCTTGATCCCTCTGGGGAAATTCGTGAATTTTTACTCCACTCACTCCACATATTTATAGTCTGAGGTCTCTTGCTAATTTTTAATTGAACATGAGGAACACAAAAAAAACCAACCAACTATTTTTCTTTTGATTGTGATGTGCATCGGGCAATAAAAATGGTGGGGATAATTTATTTCTTTTCCAAAATAATATTTTTTTAGTGGGTAATTTATCAAATAGAAAGTTTTTTTTATGAAACACATTTGGTCAGTCTAGTACTCTCCATGTTTCCCCATGATTGTCCTTGAGTAATGTAGACTAATTCTCTCAAAATTTTTTGTCTATTAATTTAAAGTCAAACCACACTAATGAGTAATGAGTCATTTCATGTTGTTAACCATAATTTTTATTTTTGTACAACATAGAAAAAAAACATGACGGGTGAATAGGCTAAAGAAATAAAAAAAATTATGTTGGTCAAATTTGATCTCATGTGGTTAAACTTGGTGCAAAATCCTTGTTCCTTGATTACTACAAAATTTTTATAGCCCATTGTTCCACCATAAAAATTCTTGTATGCACACGTGTGCTTTACACCATTCGAGAAGATGAAAAAAAAAAAATTCTCTTTCAATTAAGGTCTACCTCCAGCTGGGGGTTGGATCTTTCCAACACTTTTCTCAAAGTGTCGGCCCATTTTTTTTGTGACTTTGACTCGGCCGTGGTCATCCGACCAAAATTTCTACCGCTTGTTCTTAATCAACAGATAACTAGCTTTTCATACGTAATGTGGTACTAACTAGGGATAACCTAAGATAATTATTTTGTCTGAATGTATAGTAAAAAAAAAGATGAGATTTTATATACAAAAAAAATAACTTTTCTCTCTCTCCTAATTTCCACCAGCTGGTTAGTACAGAAAAACATTAGAGTATCGAAATTTTACTTGGCTTTTAATTTTTCAAATAAATCTTTTTCCGTATTGAGAGAGAGAGAGAGAGAGAGAGAGAGGGGAGAAAGACAAAATGGAGTGCAATATTGGGTAGAACCCTTACACTTACACCCTCATGTTAGGAGGAATAGCGACAATCTGCATAATAAAAGTGGGCAAGTGAAGCATGAAGTTGGGAGAGAGAGAGAGAACATGAGCATATTTTCCACCGGCACCCTTCGCAACTCACAACAAAGCTATTCATTCATTAATTTAATGTTGATTAATGGACGATGTTAATTACATTCTAATGTTGGCATGAGGACCATAATTATGCAATAGGAGTCTAATAAACCTCTAATTCTCTGGGTGTTTTCCTCCTCACAAGAAGAACATGGAGAGCAAGAGAGAGAGAGGGAGATTTACTCCTCTTTTCTCTGTCTTTTGTTGTTTTCCGGTGACTATGAATACTTTCTTCTTTCCTATATTCAAAATTTAGACTAAATAGGGAGCCAAACCATCCCCATCTTCATCTCCCTCCCTCCCCCATCCCTACACAGCGACAACTTTTGTGTGTATTTATGAAGAAACATTTTCTTCATTTAAGGGGGCTTTTGAACCTCCATAAATTGTCCATGTTGAGACGAAAACTATATGGGAAAACATGTATGGAAGAATTCTGAGGAAAAAGACAAAAATTCAATGTCACTTTTCTCTCAATTTTCATCAAGTTTTAAAATATTTTCACATTCAAATTATAAACCATATAACTCTCTTATATAGTGTTCTGTACATACAAGGTTAATTTTAAATTTTGCGAGTCAACACCGTGAAATTGAAACTAACGAAGGGAAGTTGGAAATTGATGTACTCGGCGAGGTTTCATAAAAGTTTGTTTTTTTGTGTATTTTACACTTTTTGTTGTCAAAAGATGAACAAAAACTTTAAATGAAACACCACTTAAAATAAATATCCTCTAGTTATGACTTACTTTGTAAAACCATAGTAGACTTTACACAAGACAAGTTCAAATTTTCACACGAGACGAAATATTTTTCATGAAAAAGAGTAAAGAGGCACTTGGAATATTAAAATTGTTGTAGTAAAATGTGGGAAATTGTTTTTTTCCACTCTGTGTGGCCTTTCGTTGATATAATTTTGTTTGAGAAAACTTGAGAGTCTTTAATGACTTGTTGGGTCAACTTTAGACACAGTATGCCAAACCAACGTGAGGAGGATTGGAATGAATGAGAAGAATTTATTTCACTTTTGAAAAAAAATAGAAGAATCACTTCTCAAGGCATAGCCGCCAACTTAATTATGCTCGACATGTTTCTTATTTCAAATGTGATTTCATATTTTCCAACCATTTTTTTAGAGCCAGCAAATTCTGGACATTATCATGATACGAAAATTTTATGTACATACACAAGGAACACATTAAACTACACACGTGTGTATGTACCCATGTCTGTCGTCATTCTCATTGGTCTACAAATTATTAAAGAAATGATGAATAATCCTGTCAGCAAATAAAATATAATATAATATTGACCTAACCCTCATGAAAATAAATTGTTGCCAACTATTTAAATGAGCGGGTCATCTTCAATCTCTCTCTCTCTGTGAATGAATTTAGAGATGAAGGGACTTTGAAATTCCTTTTTTTGACCGTTGATGAATGTTTTAGAGTGAAGAGTTGTCGCGACATTTTTATATTTGAGATGACCATTAATCAGAAATTAGATCTTCATTTTTATAGTCAGCACTTTTCCTTTCCAACATTTTTCCACTACTAACATTATTAATCTTATAACATTATACTTAAATGTTTCGTCATAGACTCAACTCAATATAATGTAACATGGTACACCATAGTTAAATAGTATAAGAAACTAGACTAAATTTCAATGCTTTGTAATTTAACTCATGTTAAATCAAGTTTGAACAAAACAGCTGCCTAATATATATATATGTATATTCAGTACATACACTATATCAAGTGATATAGTACAAAATTTCATAATGAAAAAAAACCTGGGGGTCAGGGAGATAATTTCAGTTGAGTTGTGCAAAAAAAAAGCTCATTTGAGGGTTCTGATGAAGTCTTTAGATTACAGTAAACAACAACATCAATACAGATTTATGATAAGAGAGGGATTTATAGTGCAAATACATGCATAAAACATGATAGACTCTCTTTTTCCTTGTACATTAAATTGTATATGTAATATATTAAATGTACATACATAAATGGATGACTAAAGACATTTCTGCTGTGCTGTGAACATTCCATATTTTTCATTTTAAAATCTCTTTTTCAGTTCCCACAATATTATAATCCTCTCCTTTTATCATCTGTATGTACGAATATACGAATGTTGTGTGCATGATATTAAATAAAGTCTTGCTTTACAAACTACTCTCTCTCTCTTTGCCTATCGTCACATTTTGGATTACAAAGGTTCAAGCTTGGCCACACGCGTTGAATTTTTTTTTGCTCTGTCTATCTGTGTATGTTGTTCACATTTTAATTCATAGGATTTTCTGTTTGAAACATCATACCAAACCATTGGAGTACATTAATGCATTGCATTTACTGCATAATATGCACAATGTGCTAAGCCACTCGGACTTGGTTTTTTGAAGAGGAGCTGAAGGAATGAAATTAATCCTTGCTAATTACATCCTAAAGCTTAATCTTTAACTATATATTACAAATACTACCGGACGTCATTCAGTTGATGCAGAATATTCTTTTTTATTATTCTTCTTCTCTCTCTCTCTTGCAGGAATATTTAACACACAAAATATCCCGCATCCACTCAAACAAAATAATTATCTGGAAAAGTTTTTCAAAAGTATGCGTGACTCCCTTTAATTTTTTTTATTGTAAATTTTTAAGGACTTTGGTACATTCATCATGGAATTGAGCACGTGCTTTCTTTCTTTTAAAAAAATTGCTCCACCCTGTCCAGCCTCTTTTTTATGTTTATATTTTTAAAACTTAAATAGTATACAATTAAACTATAAATATTACTAAATAAAAGGAAACAATTCACTCTAAGAATGAATATGAAGAAAGAAGGGGGAGAGAGAGAGACAAAACAATTGATTTATTCTGTCGTCGTATTTTGTCTACCTTGAGCTCACATTTTTGTTAATGAAATTCTTCTCTCTCTCTCTCTCTCTCTCTCTCTCTCTGTAGAAACAAAGTTTAGTACAGTTGTAAGTGGAAAATAATATGAGCTTTCACACACAAGCCAACATATTTATTTATTACCAACAATGAATTTTTCAATCTCTCTCTCTCTCCAAAGGATCGCCTCTCCTTGTCCATAGTAAATTTTGAGTAAAGTTGAGAGAGAGAAAATTAAAATTTTAGCAATTTGGCTTTTGATGTATTAATTTCTATGCTATGGTTTGGTATGGTATGTTGCATCTTAATCAAAGGGTAGAAAAACAAGGAGAGGAGAGACAGAGACAGAGATATTTGTATCCTCTGTATAAATTTTCATGCTGTGCTTTCAGTTTTGAAAAGGCTCTGGCACAGAATAAAATGTAGACTCTCGGACTTAAACTTGGCTCTCTCTCTCTCTCGAATCGCGCAGTTTGGTTCACTTTGCGCAATTCATCTTCACCTACTGTGAAATCCAATGTGAATAAATTATGGAAGGCTGGATCTCTTCGACTACTGTGCTGGTCTACGATAGTTTACGACGATCTTCACGTCCTTCCCGTTTTCTATACCTACAATTTTATATGCTCACTATAACTAAAAACTACCAAGCCTAGTACTCTCTCGTCTATTATGATGTATGATATATAAAGTCCTTTTGACTATACGTACAACTAGAGAGAGAGGGCTAGTAGACGGGCGTAGCTTGGCATTTTTAAGGTTATCCATATTTAATGGAACAGGTTTAAAATCCCGATACAATATCTCTATCCGATTAAACATTTTTCTTCTTCTCTACAATTCTAATTACGTGACGAATTTTAATCAGTTTCTAAATACTAAGCATATCATAGTACATCTCACACCCATTCCACTAATCTAAATGGCGTAGGTGCAGAGTGTGATGTGAGTTGCCAAATGGTTCGATTTATTAATTTATAACTTAATTTTACAATCTCTCTCTCTCTCTCTCAAAGAATTCTTCTCTCTGTGTCTTCCCCATATAAAATATTTTTATTGATCCACATGCTACATACCAAGATAGAGTCAAGTGATATAAGAAAAAATAAAATGGAGAATTTATGGACAAGTCAAAAAAAATCTTGTTGTTTTGTATATAGACTCCTCTCTAGAGCTATGTAGAAAAAAAATGATTTTATGTACACGATGAAAAATTTAATTACAAACAATTTAGTCGACAGTTTGCAAATTATAATAACTTATTTTATGACCAGAACATACAAACTTACAGTAGTAGCTCATCATCATTATGTATAATATCCCTTTCATCATATTGCGATAGAAATGAATTATACATTAGGTAAATTATTTTTTTTGACTCGTTTTACGACTAATCATGATTCCATTGTACTAAAATTACTTGAGTCCAATATAAAAAAAACTCCCCAGTTTATTTACTCTTTTTATTTTATCACGTGATTCACCAATGAACTGTAAACCTAGTAACCCTACTCAATGTTTTTTTTGGCTAGCGTCTTTTTTTATATAAAAACTTTTGTGAAAAATAATAATAATTTACTTTTTGATCAACACATTTTTGCAACTTGTCTAAAATAAAATTTAGTGACACTTTAGTCTATCAAAACAAGAGAGTAGGGGAAAAATAAAATTGTAAATGGAGAATTATACAGAATTTTAAAAGGTATATGTTGTCTGTGTACCAAGTCATGGATAATTTATCACAAAAAAAAGAATAAATAAAGATAAAGTAACCAGACTTTCATAATGGTGAGAATAAGAACTTCATTAAAAGTTAATAAAGTCTTGTTGTGTGTGTGACTGAGAGTTGACGAATCTTGTTCATTTTTTTCTTGTGGTACTTTATTCAATTTGTTAAATCTTAACTCACCTCAACTCCCTATAATTTTATAAAGACTATATCTATAGTAGTCTATGACTCAAAATTATATAAAATAATATAGTATTTAATCCTAAAAAAAAAGATTTTTACAAACAAACTCAGACTCACTTTGGTTTTAAGCCAAAGGAGTCTAACTCTAACAGGGGAAAAAAATGGATGTACGATATGGGATGTGGATATGGGCCTGAGTTTTAGGTTAGTTAGTTGAGTTAAAGTAAAGACAAGTCAGTCAGTTCATATACTTGACTGTAATAAGTTACATTCATACACCATAGAAATGACGACAAGGTCGTAAATTTGAGAGAGAGAACTTTATTGAGTTTTTTCTTCTCTTGATCTTCTCCGGCGTACTTGACTGTATACAGAGAGAGAGATACGTGAGTTTTTGTGCAACTTGAACGTCTTTTTAGCTTGTGTCTTTTCTCTATACAGTTTTTTCTTCTTCTCATCTCATTTTCTTCTTCTAGTTTTGGTTACATTGCACTTCATCTCCCTTTTCTCCACACACACACAGACAGACACATTCACTGGCATTGCAAAGTTAAGACTTTAGAGTCAAGAGCCCTTCTATGTATGGTCTATCTGTACTACAGATATAAGTATGACTATGGCTAAAAAACTTTGCATGTAACATGAAATCTTGTTCCCATACATATACACATATTTGTGGATATGTGTAGACACCAAAAAAGATTATGTTGAAGAAGATACCTTGTATGTAATATGTGTACACATGCAAAGAATTTGATTTGTAGTCCTGCTCTGTGACCTCTAATCCATTATTCTTTGGTTCTTATTTTGCCACGACAGTCTTTAAAACTTATATGCCATCCACAGTTGATGAATTTTTCCCAAACCAAGTATAAAACAAAAAAAAGACTAATTCTAAAAAAGACAAAGACATTGGCGGGTGGGCCTTTTCAAACTCATCTCTCTATTTTTTGATATTTATTCCCCCCGTTTTTAATACACCAGAGAGAGAGAGAGAGAGAGAGAGAGTTTTACTATTTTTTAGTCTCTAAAAATTATTAGAAGGCTTACAACTGTATTTATGAAAAATAAATTTTAAATATTGTTGACAGTCAAAAGTCTGGCTACTGTCAAGTGAAAGGTCATGAGAGTTGCGTGTTGACAAGGCCATAAAAAAGTGACAAGTAAAAGAAGAGAGAGAGAGGGACAAAAAATGTCAAAATAAGTTGTTTAACTTTGACTTTCTTGTACTTTCTTAAGGTTATGGGATAGAAGATATGAGAGAAAATTAAGTAATCCGTAGTTCTTCACAAAGTAGCCGACAAAATCGCCTAAAATCCATAAGCTGCCGTTCTTAACATGTTCCCGTTTTGTTTACACATAAAATTTTCTTAAGTACCCCTTAAAAGGCCATCAACAGGGCAATATTGTCGCGAGAGCTATCCAGTAAATATTTCTAAGGTTCATCTCCATTTTTATGCTCTTTTAATGGAGAGAAAGGATGAGAGCCTTTTACTAGATAAGAACTTTCCAACCCAAAGAGGAGTCAAAAGATGCGAGAGAGAAGAGGTACAGTCAGCGCCTGCGGAATTCAAGTAGACATTGTACTATGTATCTAATACCCTCCTCTCTCTAAAAAAACCTACAAAATTCTTCTTCTTCTTTTACGAGTCATATACATAAAAGAGATGATGATTGTCAAAGAGTAAAAAAAAACACCAAAAAGGAACCACCACTAAAAAAAATCTTTTCATGCAGAACAACGAAAAAAGATATTTTTTTGGTCGACTCTCTCTCTCTCCCTCTGCCTAAAATCTCCATTTCTCTCTCTCTCTAAAGTGAGGGAGTCAAAGTAATTAAAAAGTTTAATTCGAAAAATGAAATCAGAATTACACATCGCAAAAGATAGAGATAGAGAGAGATGAGACTGACATTTTCCCATTATTTATTCCTCTCTTCCAATACACACTCATTTTTCTTCTGGGCAAGACAAACTTAAAATGGGGAATCAACACAAGAGAGAGAGAGAGAGACAAAAAAAAGTTTTGGCCAAAAAAGGAATTTTTTCGTCTACATAACTTCTCCATGGAGGACTCTTATACACAATACATATATTGTATATATATATATATATAAGTATTATAGAAAGAGGATGGATGATAGGAGAGATATATATGAAAAAAGAACATATATTATATTATACATATATGGGACTTTATCAATGGCAATTTTCCGCCTGAGTTTTTACATCTATCCTATCGTCCTGGATGGGACTTGGTATTATTTTCTCCATTTATACAGATGGAGTATGAAGATTTTCATCTTCTTTTTTTCTCGAGATAGTTTTTCCTGTCGAGTAAGATGTATTGTACCGTTTTAACCGTCTGAATTCAACTTTACTCTTATATCTTGAGTGTCTCTCTCTCTCTGTCTACAAAATGCATGCTTTCTTCTCTTCTCCAATTTTGTACGTGTGTTTCTAGCTCCCCCCTCCTCCTCCCCCTCTTCTACTTTTCCCAAAGGTCTTTTCTTTACTTTACGCTCCACTCGTCTTTTACCATCCTCCTCTTCCCCAAAAAAGTCTGGAAAAATAACTGAAACTGTTGTAATATACCCAACATTAGAGACAAAATATTATTAGTTTTTTTTCTCAACTAAATATAACGACTCATATTTTTTTAAAATAATTATTAAAGTATTTTTAAATTTTTGGTTGTAATTTATGAAGACAAAATGCATACAAAATTGTTTTGGTACAAATTTTTGCTATTAATCTTTCTCCTGCAAAAAAACAAGAGGGATGACACCCACATGCATTTTATTTTGTTTGAATTTTGTAATAAATGTATGGAGAGGGGGGAGGGAGTTGTACAGTGTACAGTGAGGGGGTTGAGAAAAATAGATAAAGTTGTCGTCTAACGAGTCTCGGATATTTAATACAAGTAATATGAAACACTTTAGCACAGTATTGTACATGAAATGACTGGAGCCAAAAAATCCGCCGCTTGGTTTCCCTTTTCAGTTTTCCATCGCATGGAAGAGATTCCTTTCCACCATGGCAAAATCCAAACCGTCCAATCTACGTCCTTCTCGACTGGTTTAAAGTTTTACGCCTCATGTACAAGATTTAGGAGTCAACATAACACAAGAGAGAGAGAGAGAGTGTGTGTTCATAGACCAAAATTTGATTTTTTTAGCTAAAACTTGTGCATCTCAGAATTTCTGTCAAAAATCAAAATTCATCATGGCATTTTTCTTAAGAAAAAGTAAAATGCTATTTTATACAGATACGCGTGACTAGAAAGTGGGATTACAAAAGGAAAAAAATAATTTAGATGACAAGTTCAATAATAATTAAATGTTTGATTGTCCAAACACCATTAAAAATACAGTAAAATAATTTACAGCATATTTAATAAATTGCTTGGAGTGAAGTAAATGGTTTGAACAATTTTTAAAGTCTATCTTTATAGTCTTCCTCCTCATCTGTTTTCCCTAGAAGGGCCCTTTCTCTGTGAAATGTGGAAATTATCTCGTGGTTAAGGGCTGTTTTGAGTATTTCATTTCGGAACTCATTAAGAAAAGGAGGAGGTGAGGGCTAGCCATTCATCACATTTGTATCTTTAGTTTTAAAGTTTGGTAGAAATTTCAATCTCTCTCTCTCTTTGTGTTTGTGTGTCGCTCACTTTGGGACGGTTCCTAACCAAAGCCAGCCACCAATGAATGTCTTGGTCTAATTAGTAAAGTATAAATGTGTCGTAAAGCATGAGCCAATACTAAACCGTTCAAATTTAGAGAAACTTCAAAGGCCACTCTCACACAAATTACCACCATTTTTTTTTACTTGTAAATGACATCAAAATGCCTATACACTTTGTATGGGAGAGAGAGAGAAAGGGAAAATGTGGCTCACATAAATTTGGTTGGAAATGTATATTTCCATGTATTTTATCCATTCAAGTAAAATTGTCAACAATTGACACATATCTCTTTAGAAATAAATGAACAATTTCTAAATATTTTGTATCCATTCAATTACCACAAAATAACTTGAAATTGTACATTTTTTACTTAATGCTTTGACAGAATTCTTAAGCCTTTTAAGAAGTCAAGAATTTATTTAAATTTGTGATACAAATAATTCCATTTTAAAAAAATGCACTTTAAGATCAAAAGATGGTTATTTACAATTTTTTTCAAATGAAAATTTGTAAAATGGGACTCACCACTCAAATGATCACCAATTTTTTTGTGTATGTATCTCCCATCACCATCACCACTTGTGTTGACTGGATAAGCTAAGACATAGACCATATTTTTCTACACAAAGAAAAACAAGCCATTAACACATGTTTTGCATCAACATCCACATTCATCATCAGACTACCGGAACTTGTTTCTTCAAAGAAAAACCCCAAAAATACTAGTCAAACCCCATCCCAGTCTATACTTTATAGTCTTCCTCTCTCGGATGTAAAGGGGGCATGGATCATGAATGGATGTAGTTAAATTTACCAAATATTTTTCAAAATATATTATCTACATTCATTCATCTCATATAAACTCGACCAATTTTTTCCCTTGTGAACTTCCACAAGACCTCAAACTTTTTTTTGGACATATTAAGTTTTGACTCCATCTTACCCACACAATGTATCTATAGAGGACACAAAAAGTAAGAAGAAGAAGAAAAAAACGGGGTAGAGAGCCGAAAAGTATATAATGAAGAGAAACAAACTCTCCGAGAGTCAAGTCAAGTGAACCGAAACCCGGCTTTGGCTCCTGTCGGAAATGCCATGCCATTCCATGCCATCCCGTGCCTAAATATATATATATGTATGTATGTCTTGTTGTAATATAACTATTCTCCCGAATGAACACTTATTTCTTTTTACCCACACAGTCTTTTTCTCTCAGCTCTTCAGCTTCAACTTGGAGTCTTGGAGATGTACATAAGAAATATGTAGCATCTGGACCACACTTAAATTTCAGCGGTTTCTCTACCCCCCTCCTTCTTGTTCCAAAGATTTCATGTAATTGTAACTATAAGTATAGACAGAGAGAGGAAATAAAAGTCTGACTAATATTTTCAAGCTTTTTCTGCCATTTCTAATTATTTTTCTACATGCTACATCCTATACATTTTGCCATTGAGACGTTAGCATATTTTTTAATGGCCACCGGATAACTCTCTCACTCTCAAGCTCAAAAGAGAGAGAGAGAGAGAGGCAATCAGGGAAGAGTTTTTCATGTTTCCATCGTTCATATCATCATTAAGTATACTCTCTTCTATACAAAAAAGTTTGTTGTGCATAAGCATATATAAATATAGGGATAGAGAGAGATGGAGAATATAATTTTATTTTAGAAAATTTCTTTGCCACCACCACGTCCAATATTTTCTGTATTAACGCTGGTTTGAGAGTAATAAAGATAAACCATGGAGGATTTGAATCTTTGCACGTAGAAAAAAAGGGTTTAATCGAAATGGAGCTCTCTCTCTCTCCAAAGTAAAATAAGGGAGAAGGAGAAAGAACAAAAAAAAGGAGTGGAAATCGGAAATAAATGAATGGATCAAGTAGGTAGGCACCTTTTTTCCGCATCTGCACTCACAAATCTTGTTCCGCTCGTATAGTGAAGTGCCATTATTTCACCATTTCTAGTGCCAATCGCACTAAATTACTTGCCTCCAACCCATGCGTTCACTCTCTCCCTCTCTCTCTCTCTCTCTACCCTTCACGCATTGGCTAAAGGTGCTGCCTTATGGAGTTTTCCAATGTAACATGATGGTCAGCCCTTGTTACTTTTGTAGTCTCAGTCTGCCATGAAGGCTTTTTCAAAAAAAGTCCTATATTCGGATATTCCATATATCCAAAACAAGTCCTTGGCACTATGGCTCCCGCACAATTTTCTCTTTTTTGAACCAAACCATCCCTTTCCAAAAACCAAAGACCAATATAAGACACAAGTTAAACTTTCTTGATATCTTTTATTCTTTTAGCTCCAATTTTCTACAATATCAGGAGAAAAGGCACACACACATCGACCAGTTTCCAATCAACAAAGTATTTAAAATAAAACTTCTTTCTTTTTCTCGGGTGATTACAATCATAGGGGATCTTCTGTTTCATTGGATTATTTAGTTGGACATACAATCGACCTCCTAGTAGTAGTACAATGGCTAGTCGACATTGCTACATGAAATTAATGAAATAATGAGCCACATTTTTTTTAAAACTTTGTCTTTCCTTCTCAGCTGGCTTCTCAATCCACCAAAAACATTAACATTATTTAATGAAACACGCTTCTCCCCCTCCTCCTCACTAAATAGTGTTTTCTGTTTTGTGTACAGAAACTCAAACTTGTGTCGGCTCTTGTGTCTGGTTCTGGCTCTCTGTTTTTTTTCTTTTGTCATCTAATTAAATTAAAACAATCTCAGTTCTTCACAATAAGGACAATAAGTCTAGTGACTTTTATTCTTATTGTACAGATACAGTGAGTGTGTACACAAGATAAATCTAAACATTATTACTCATCCTCTCAACTTTACCATTACATTGCACGTGAATACACACACAAAAAAGATGGACATGTATCTCTGTAGTGTAACAATCATTTAAGAAAGACTACAGACTTGACTGATGGGTGAGTGTGACCATCATTCAACTCTTGTTTTTTTGTGTGACTCACACACACACATACACACAATGAGAATATATATTCTACTCTTTGCCATTATTATTCACAATTACAATTTAAAAGTCAACATATTTGGCTAGTTTTTTAACACAGACAAGTTCTACGTGTGAATCTCCATTAATTACGACGAGACTATAAGTACATTACATGTTAAGTCTATAGAGAGAGGAGGAGGACTATTATAAATACATGACAAAAAAAATTGTTTTAGAGTGCTACTACCTTCATTCCCTGTCTCAATTCATTTTAAATGGAAAATAAACATGTAGAAAAAAAAATTTTACACAAAAGGATGACTTGAAGCAAAAGAAAAACATGTCCTTTTATTTTCAAACTTGAATTTTTCTATTCACTTTTGTCTATATTCCTATATTCTTTGTCCTTTGGGCTGGCTGTGTCCTCAACAAAAAATATATCTCAATAGAGTGTACACATACATGTGTACATATATTAAATTTATTTAAATCTCTCATTGGGTTTAATTTTTTTGCTTTGAAAATTGTTAAGAATATTCAACTCAATGAATGAAGAGACAGGGACAAGAGATAAGAAAGTAATCGTGGACATGGAAAAAATGATTTATTCCCTTTGAAACCATGCACGCTTCTCATTCATCTAAATTATTTTTGTTTAAATAAAAAAAAGAATTTATTCAAAAAAAAATTCATTCTCCCTAGAAATTGCATTTAAATGAGGGGCTAGTCCTTTTGATAGGATTTGTATGCATATATCAAGAGTGTGATTACATGATTCATTTAGATAGGACCCGAACCAAAAAAAGGATAAATAGAGACAAAAAGAAAATCTATACACTTTTTCTCTGTGTGTGTGTGCGTACAATGTCTCTAAATGTACATACATCTCTCTTTCATTTTCTTGTGTGTGTTGGGGTGCGTGAAACGAGGAAATGACAATGAGAACATGGACCCCTGCCATGCCTAATTGGACTTGAAATAAAGGACAGTCATGTTGTTTTGATCGCATCAATGCTTCATTGTTGCACTCACAAGAAGATTTTTTTGTACTGTCAACGCTCTCATAATACCATTTCCATTATAAAGTTACTCTAACTAAGAGAGATTTAATTGTACATAAAAAACTGGACTTTGTCAAAGAGTCAATAGTATTGACTATAAACAATTGAAGATTTTAAATCTCTATTGAAAAGTAAAAGTGGTTTAACTTTATCTCTTGTAGTATAATTAATTACAATTTAAATTGAAGGTTTTCCTTTTTTAAAAAATCATGTGATCAATTTTAAAAGAAAAAAATAGAATTTTAATTGATTGTGAATTTTTTCCTTGTTACAAGAAAATTCGATTGTTGTAAAATATAAACATATAAACAAAAGTGTCCATTTCCTTTAAAATATTTTCTCATCAAAAAAAGAAGAAGCTTCACACCACAAAACCTCTTGTGGAGGAGAATGTACAAGGTTTGAATTTATGGAATAGAGAAAACAATGTAAAAGGTTTTAGTCTTATTGAACATGGTGTGCCTATACAATAATATGAAAATGGTAGTAGAGATAGAAAATTGTATGGAGAGAGATATGAAGGAATCTTTGGAATATAGAAGAGAGAGAGAGAGAGAGGAATGGCAGAATAGAAGCTAGAAACACACACTCATAAATCTAAGCTGACAATTAATTACAGCCACTGGGTGAAGAATAAATCATCCCGCATTAAATTTGCATTCTTATCGTCCTTAAAAGAAAGAAAGAAGAATCAAGAGAGAGAGAGAGAGAGTCATAGGGGTCTAAGGAATGAGAAAACGAGTATCAAACTTATATGTAATCCTCAAGGCTCTTCACCATTTGTCTTGCTTTTTGGTCCACATGCAAATGCTTTCATGTACACACATACATTTATGTGTGTGTACACTGTACGAGTCCACAAGTCATTCCACAACTCTCTTGGTATAACATTGTCTCTCTATATACTCTCTTGTGATCTAATATCCATCTTCATTTGGAAATGTAATCCAGATTTTAGTAACATTATTACCATTGAAAAACAACAAGTACAAATTATGTAATGATAAGTCTCCTATCTTTTTATTTTCTATAGTCCAGACCTCACTATCAACACAATATACATAACAATCATATATATGTATAATAATGGCGTATGGCATGCACACTTTATAGATCGTGCAGAATCTTTACTTTGTTTTTCAAAAGTTCCTTGTGTCTTGTTCTCTTGTCTACATTTTTTTCTGCACAAGTAACCAGACTCCTTGGCATGCAAACAAAAGCCAAAAACACTACAAAAAACTACAAAGAGTCTCTTCTGTACATACACAACAACCAACAACAACAACACATCTCTCTTTTCTCCATTCCATCCAATGTAATAACAAATGAACAAAAACGAAAGGAGTAGCCCATCGTACACAGAAGAAGACAAAAAAAACAGAGAGAGAGACAAGAAACGCTTTCAATTTGAAATTCTGTTCAATGGAACAAGAATAAGAAGAAGAGAAGTAGAAGATTGGATGAGGATAGACGGATGCATGTGGATACTTGTAATGTGAGGACTATGTATAGAGAGAGAGAGAGAGATGTGTGTAAATTTATAAAGTATTACCAAATATGTACGTCTTATCTATATAGAAATACATTGTGTACATGGTATATAGAATATAATATATAATACGTCTAGATATAACAGTAAGTTTTGGGAACGACTTTACTTGAGTCTCTCTCTCTCTCTCTCTGTTTCCACCATGATAGGCTTGCCGTGTCTGTGTGTCTAGTATCCACTATCCTATATGAGGTTGTCACGGTAAGGTCCCAAGTCGCAAGAATTTATGGTCTTAGTTTCGACGCCATGATTTAGTGCTCCCTTTTACACTAGGAGCAGCCAGCAAAGCAACAGCAAGAGAGAGAGAGAGGGAAGAAATAGGCAACTTTACCTAACTAGCTTTAGCACAAGGAAGCCATGACAAGAGAGAGAGGACGAGAATACTCGTACCTCCACACAAAAAAACAGAGAGAGACTACTACTAGAGAGATGTACATATTGGACATGTTCTAAAAAGTGTTTTCTATATGATGTATAGAAATATAAAAAAAGGACAAGAGGAGAAAAAAAAGAACAGCAAGTTGAGTTTTATTCTCTCCACCCTCTTATCAACTCAAGTCAAGTTCAAAATTGTCCTATTTTTATATCGTAGGAATAAGCTTTCCTCCACTGGTTCTAGTCTGGTGGTGTTTGATGTATGTGATAAGATAGTCGTTTTGTTGGTGGAGGAAGAGGAGGAAGAAGCGGAGAGCAGAAAATTTTAGCAGCAACTACTTCCTACCCTTCGGTGTTACTTTTCCACCCCTTCCATCAGATTGTACACTTATTGTGTATATTACACATTGAATGACACATGAGAGGATGATGGTCGCTTTCTATGGGTAACAGAATACGGGGTCCTCTCCCTCCCTCCCTCTGTCTAAACATTGTGTCTCAATTTCGGATCACGCCTTTACCCCAATTCACTCACTTTTGATGGACCCTCACTCCACTACAATCGTTTAATATCAAAACCGCAAAATATGTTTTTATTACTTATTCCTCACTCTCTTATTTTTTCTACTAAAATTACACGCATAAAGGACACACTAAATGTGGACACATGGCCTGTTCCTCCTTCTCTCTCTCTGTATTTTTGTGAGGAAAGTCCGAGTAATTTTTATTATTGTCCAGTTTCATTCAAGCTGAACTTAATATTTCATTAAAATGAAAATGAATTTCGGACACTCCTTCCACTCTTGTGTGTGTGTGTCAGTACTAAAATTTTGATTTTGGTCTTCATTCTATATGTAAAGTATGTGGTTTTTGAACATGATTATGAGACTCTTGTGTCTAGAATTTAGAATCAGGTGACTTGACTGAGGGTGAGAACTTTTGTGTGTCGTACAAGTTTTGAAAAGGGAAAATTATTACATAATATAGATTTCATACTTTATATAGGTGGGCACACACACACACAATGAATGGAATGTAAGGGCCAATGAGTCGAAGCGTGAAGTGCACCATTTATGCAAAATGGCTCCTTCCAATGTCCATAAAGATACCAAAAAAGGTCTTTTGTCATTTGTCAAACGAGAGGAGCCTTTTCAAATGTCAATTATCTCTAGTTGGAGACCAACTGTGACTCTTGAAAAATCAATTTTATATATAAAATTTATATATACCAAATTTTGAATATTCCCTTTATTTTTCTCCCATTAAAATCCTAAAACTGAACACACGACATTTTCTACTTTCATAAAGTCACAAGGGCGGGATACATATTATTATGTAGTAATAACGGTTGAGGCTATTTTGCGCATGTATTTTTTCCCCATTTAATACTATTCTTATTTCCCGTCACAACAGTAATCACAATAATTGTAAAACTTGATATAATAATAATAATAATCATTAGACAATGCTTAAAGGGACTTAAAAGAGGAGAGAAAGTTTTTGGGAGAATTGACTCAAATTGGTTTTTACACAGAGAGGCTTTTTTCAAAAAAGAAAGAAAAGATTTTGAAAAGTCGTCATAAAATCTAAGTGAACATAATTTAATGGTGCGGTGTACAAATACCCTTTTGTGAATTATTATCATGGAAATGTTTTACAAGGAGGACGCCTCTATTTTGTCTTTTTAGAAGACTAAACAAAAGAGAGAGAGAGAGAAATAGTCTGCCGACCCAGGATTAAATTAAGCTTGGCAAGGATTTGTTTCTATTTCAGTAGGAATTTATTGTAGCTTACAAATAGTCGCAATGCTGGGACACCTGAATTTTCTTTTTTTTTGTATAGACGATAATATATGCCATTCAATGGAAAACAATCCTTTGAGTAGATGCACAGAAGGTACAATAGAAAGAGTTGGAAATAATTGGATCTTTAAAAGTACAAAAGAGCTTTTAAAGGTATCAACTCAACTTGCTGTAAAGGCGGTTTGGGAATTACTCGATCCTCTTCTTCTTCTTACAGTTAAAACTCCCCATCTCTTTCACTTCCTCTCTTATATTTTACCCGCCTCAGTCTCACTCCATTTTTTCTTCTTCTTCCTCCTCTACTTATGTCCATAATGTATGGAGGGGGAAGGCGGGGTGAGTGTGCATTGGCAAATCCGTCTCATCTGGCAAAGGAATTAATCGCATTTCACGAATTCAGCATTTGTAAGCTTTTTTGTCTCTTTTACATGGTAGGAGTGAACGAGAAGGAAAGATTCATGATCAAGTCATTGTCATTAGAATGAGCGACAGAAGACAAAAAAAGAGGCAAGACTGTTTTGGGACTATATGTAGTAGTCATACATATATGTCCATGGATATAATTCTATCCTCAGAAAAGAGAATTAGTAGATTTTGGACTCTCTCTCTCTCTGACAAAAAGCTCAAGGAGCCTGGGGCTGGTAAAACAAAAATTTTGCTGTGCGGACAGGATTTTTCAGGAAAGAGCAGAAGGATCGAAATCCATTGCATAATAGCTTAGCACGACTGGCTACACTTTTTATAATCCAACTGGGATTCCTTCCAATAATTTCCTATCAGGATAATGGCAATAGAAATTACATTTTTTTCTACCCTCTTCGTCTCTCTCTCTCTCTCTCTGACTGTAGAAGGAGAAGAGCAGGAGCGGCAGGAACTTTATCTCACCACATCTGACTAAAAAGATAGGGTACAAATTTCTTGATGCTTATTTTCTTGATACTCATATCATCAAATCCATGTAGCCCATTTTGTGGCCACTGTACTGTACGCAAATACTTGCATATAACCTTCGCCTCGTCATCCTTCGTCTCACTCCTCCAAATCCTTTCCCGCATGAATTCAAGTCAACCATCATCATGTTGTTGATGATGAGGAGCATCACATCATCATCATCATGATGTGTATGGAATCGAATTAAAAGATTCGAGATAAAATATTTATTCATGTATCTGTACTCTGTAAAAATTCACTCTCTCTCTCTCTCTCTCTCTCTCTTTGTGTGATATAAAAACTCTTATATAATGATAAAAAGACTACAATTCAATGTGGTTATGTAACTGACACGTCTTTTTCGGCTCTTTTTATTGCTTCATGTATAAAACTAAATTGACCACTCATGTATTTATCCCTTTTGTATTTCTCTAACGTCATAAATTCTACAGACTAAGGCAATGGCACTTTATTTCTACAGATGTACAAACATTTTTATGCAGATACTCTATAGAGTGGATTGTCATTGTCTCAAAATAAATATTCTTCAAGATTAAGTTATTTTCTATGAAAAAAAGTATTTTTTTGAGCAAAAAAATGAATTAAAACTTTTCATACAATTTCACATGGAGTTTATTCCCCCCTTCTTGTATTTTTATTTATTTGCTTTTTTTTAAAAAAAAGAAAGAGAAAAAGTCGGCAATGGCTCAAGTAAGAGAAAAAAAAAGGAAAAAGAATTTTTTTTATATGACACCAAAGTGTGGCATAGTGAAAGTGGATGGTATATCCGTAATTTAGGTGAATTTTTTCCATGGTAATGCCAACTACTACTAAGTTGAGAAGTTGATGTCATTCTATCCACATGAATGTTTTTTTTTGAGCTAAAAAATGGCGTGATATTTCTTATGGGGTTTTATCCGTGTTGAAGTCATCATAATACATTTTGGAGAAAGACGCTTGTGCACGGTTGGCAGTTCAAGCATGGAAAGAGAAGAAAAAGATGAGTAAAAAAAAGAGAAGAGACCCCAGACGGCGAAGAAGATATTTCCACACACATTGTCATGCTAAAATTTTACATAAGTCCATCCTACATATCTCTCTCTCTCTTGTGGAGAGAGAGAGACAGACACATAGAGTGGATTTAGCATTCAGTCCTTTTTAGAACTCTCTGAATTTCCAATGTGACCTCTGAGATTTCCGCCTTATTCGGCTACATTGTATATTTATCAAGTGATCAAGATCATAGTCCTATTTCTCCCCTCTCTCTCTGCATACCACAATTGTATATATATTGTCACCATATAACCCCAAAAAAACATGCAACCACTGCACATGACTAAATGCATCTTATAGCCCTTTTTTTTGCTACACATAAGATAGACTTAGTATGTCTAATCCTTCTTTTTTATTTTTTTATAGAAATGATTTTTCAAAACTTTGCTCGAACAATATTATTTATTTTTTTCTAAACTAAAACTTGAAACTTGTTATGGGAATTTGAGATGATGAAAAACTGGCTGTGATGAATGCTTTTGAATATTTTTTACATGGATTTAAAGAGGCTTAGAGGACACAATTTTTGGTGGTCCTTTTCCCTTGTTTTTTTGTTGTTGTGTTTGATGTATTGAATTAAATTGCTAGTGTGCGTAAATTCTACGCACAATTTACCCAAGTCGTCATGTGTGGTTTTACAAGTCAAACCAGAACCACCTTCTCGTCTTCTCCAGGTGCGGTGGACGTGTGACACGGTTTGGGCTGAGCAATAACAACAAATTCGTACACTACAAAACTTTGAGCAGTAGTTTCAACTTGTTTTGTTTCTTCAACAAAATAAAAATTCCTTGATATTTCTTTCAGCTCAAAAATTCTCTCTATTGGCTCTGGCTCTCAAAAAAAATGTTTCTAAACTCGTATTATTGAGACTTTGGTCAAGAAAAAAAATTCTCTTGAGAGAGAGAGAAAGGGAGGGAGGGCTTTGGGTTTGTGATTCAATCATTGATAAAGCCTTAATGGCATTCCTGTGTCGATCTTATTTACGCTGTTAAAGGAAAGAGAGATCAATAGTCAAATCAGAGAAAGGAGGAAAAATTATGATACATTTTTTCTCTCTCTTATTGTGTACAGAGTGTAATGTATATGAGAAGGAATGATTGAAAGCGTGTTCATGCTGATTTGATATAAATTTGTGCAAGAAAGAAAATGTTCTAATGTAATTTGTAGTCTTGTGTATCTACAGTCTTCTGACTTGTACTCGTACTCCTGCTATTTGTAGCCTTATAATGGGGAAGAATGGTAGATCAAGAGATATGCTACACATAAAATCAGTCTAATTGAGTTGTTGTGGCTGTACGACATGAAAAAGAGGCTGGCAATGAGACTCTAACATGCACGCCTTGCCTCAGCTCAGACTCGACTTCTTTTTCCTTCTTTCTCTCCTTTCTTTCTACTTTTTACAAGTCCAAACCAAACTAAACGCCCTAAAAGTTTAGTCTCTCTCTCTCTCTCTCTCTCTCTCTCTTTGAAAAACTTTAGGAATTTTTCCATGTTTTTCTTTTTTTTCTATAGACTTTTTTGTCCATATTTTTCATGTGTCGGGGTTTGTTTTTCAACATATTATTTTTCTTTTTAATATAAATCACAATTTAATATCTACTATTATATACCAAAAAAACTAGTCTCCCCCCTACAATTTTTTGTTTTTGTGAAATATTTCATTTTGACAATATTTCTTTAGTCATGAAACTACAAATGGATCAATTTTCTAATGCATCATTTTTAATACTAATTTATTCATAACATTCTCAGTTTAATTTTGTGAAGAATGTCATGAAGGAATTTGGGAGAAAATATTTTTATTTTAAAAAAGAGGGGGAAACTTTAAAAAATATTTTGGTGACAACTGACAAGTTAAAAGAGAAAGAAGGAAGATAAAAGCATTTCTAAATTAGAAAAACGCTGATTAATTTCCAGGCCAGTTTTTTATATATGGCTACACTACAGCTAATCTATTTCGTATGACACAAAAGTCAGAGTGAGAGAGAGATGAAGAGGCACTAGACATTATTTTATTTATAGACTGGGAGTTGACACTCATGCATTTTGTATTAGGCCATTTCCCTTGTATTGAGTCATCATCTTGTTGACTTTAGAGTTGATAGAATTATGCATTTTAGTTTACTCCACACACAAACTCAATACCGGCTCTCAAGTCATTGCATGTTTTTCTCTTTATTCTGTTTCCCTTACAACATATCAAAATGTTGGGGTTACGTGTGTGTTGTGTGTGTGTGCTGCGTAGTAGTAGGAGGGAAAAAAGGACTAAGAATGTAGGGAAAAAAAAGTTTTGGGAGAGTGATATATGTGAAACATGTTCATTTCATTGGATTTGATGAAGTAATGTGTAAACATTAGGTAGCACCCAAAAGCTAAACTGAAACCCACCCAAATGTAAAAGCCAGAAGCCATGGCATTTTGATATTTCTTTTTTTTCCTCGGGTCAGCATAGAAACTAAGCCATTTTTATCAAATCTCTGCGGGCTCGTAATTTCATTTGCGTCAATTTCCTTCCCACAAATTTCTACTTCTATACATTTAATGTTATGTTGAAACCCCTCAAGTTTCTATGTATAAGAGTAAGAGTAGAGTGACTTATATTGGATGAATTTTTTCTGCGCCAATTTTGTGACATTTCATTCACAGTCACAACTAAAATATTTATACAATGGCTCAATTGAGGACGGCATTACATGTAAAAAGTTAATTGTTTAAATAAAAATTATGATCCGAAATCCAGCTGTATGAGTTTTTTAAAATGTATTTTTTTGTAGCTTGTTGTTTTTATATTATTTTTATTATTTTAACTTTTTGAATTTATTTTTAAAATGATTTTTTTTGAAAATTTTAGGTGCAAATGGACTTCGACGTCGAGGTCGACAGACGTACACCCGCTACCAAACATTGGAATTAGAAAAGGAGTTCCACACCAATCATTACTTGACAAGGAGAAGACGGATAGAAATGGCACATGCACTCTGTCTCACTGAGCGACAAATCAAAATTTGGTTCCAAAATCGGTACGTTCATTTTTAAAATTAATTTTATGAAATTCATTATTTGATATTTATTTATCTTGACAATATTTTTTCTTGTGAATTTTGTAGGAGAATGAAACTGAAGAAGGAGATTCAAGCTATAAAAGAATTGAACGAGCAAGAAAAGCAAGCCCAAGCTGCCAAAGTGGCAGCAGTTGTTGCGGCCCAACAATCAGTAGGACACAATGACCAGGGTGGCCAAAACTAATCACTCATTCAAACATAAAACTACCTACCTACTAACTACTACTACTACAAAAACTCCTACCTATTCTACCACAATTAAGGTTCGTCTTACAATTACTTAAATTCTTTTTTTGTGTTTGTTTTAGTTTTTTTATACACATTTTTTCTGTTTTTGAGCACGCTCTGAATCAATTCTTATTCTATTTTGTGGTGTGTAGTTTACTAAATTAATTTAAGTTTCTTTTTTTGGCATACAAAATTCTTCAAAAAATTTCATAACAACTCTACATAAACTTCTAACTCATTTTAGTCTCTTACAAAACACAAACATTTCATAAATGTATTTCTACAAACAACAAAAAACATGAAAAAGTTTTGTACACAAAAAAAATCCCAACAAGTTTAATCTTCTATAGACTTTGTTAAAAAAAACTTTCTCTATTTCTTGACATACAGAAAAAAAGAGAAAACAATAGACTGAATCTAGTCTTCTTTTTAGAGAGAGAAAAAAAACTATTTTTTTACAAAATGTAGTACATACTAAAGTACAGAAGAAAAGCGGTACTTATCAAGCATGTTGGCGTATTTTCTCTCTCTCTCTCTCCATTGATTCAAAGGTTCAAAGAGGAAAAGAGAGGCGAAACCTGAGAACCGTTTAAACTGAAGTTAAAGTCATTCACGAGGCATTTATCTAGGCCGTAAATGCCAAATAAAATAATCGTTTTCATGACTACTTTACTTTGACTTTACACACGGAGAGAGAGAGAGAGACAGGAAGGAGAGGGTCCGCTATCTACTCTTGTGGAGTATGCACAGAATAAGTCTACATTTTCTACACACACACACATGTGTAGGTAATATATGAAGGAGCCTATTGAGTATAAAGATACATGGAAAGTTGAAGGCGGTTATATAATACAATTATATATAATCGTGTATATTTTAGCGTGAGCGTGTCGTCTCTCCAACTTTATATTCTTTTCTCTCTTATAAAGGTACATGGAGTTATCTGTACAAGTATAGACTTTCTAGTAGTAAAAATCCTTCCTTCATAAGACATTCAGTGAAAGCCAGGCTGCATAAGCACCCACTACATTACATGGCCCCATAGTATTAAACCCAAGTTGAGCAAGTCACTTTACATAGGACGAGAAAAGAGAGAAAGAGTTGAGAGGACGACCTTTTATTTTATTTTATGAGGACCGCATCCATCCTCCAACCAACTACTCGCTTTTTTTCTCTCTCTCTCTCTTTCTCTTGAAATTCAAAAGACAAGAGATTTTATATACTCAACTTATCCCTTTGATAAACTTTTGGGAAAAAAAGTAAATATCCCACATTTACACATTTTAGTTGGGTCAAAATTCTAAAAATATTTTCACCTGTACTCTAACTACTTTTGTAGACTATAAATAAAAATGTTTTATCAGTTGTCATCTGCATTCTTCATCTCAATATTTTTTTCTTCGAGGGTAGGAAACGTACACGTACATAAAGTTTATATAGCCCATAACATTTTGATAGTGTTTTAATCCAGATTAAATATTTATGTAAGGCACTTTTACATTTGAGACAACTAATTCTGTCCAATTTTATGAGTCGTAAACAACTCCCATGCCATCTAATAAAATGAGTTAAAATCTTACGGGATTTTTAGTGCAAGGGATTTGGTATTGTCGGAGCCACTTCGGAGTAGAGCGGAGGACTACCTTTTTTAATATGTATTTTTCTTAACCATTAGAATTAATGCTTTACACTATGTACACTATAACAAGTCAGATGATTTTTGGGGATCTTTCCCCCAAATGTCCAGTACAAAGTTACACCAGTTACTTTTTGTATAGAAATAATTTCTTGTCTTTTTTTCAAAAACTAAGAATAAAAACAGTTTATGGCATTAGTGGCCCTTTTCCTTTTTTAAAAGTCAAAGCTAAAACTTTTTCTTTTTTTATTGTCAATCATTCAGACCCTCTTACAAAGTTTACCTCGAGATCTTGACCGCCTTTAGATACCGGTCAACTGTAAACCTTAGAGAGCTTACTGTTCATAATTTACAACTCAAAGTTAAATAATATTGGGTCATACAGTAAAATTCTTGTCCTTCTAAAAATCTTTTAACATTTCCTCTCATTTCACATTCTGAACTTGAGCGTGCTTACAAACAAGTGAAAAAAAAGTATTTTGTATCACAAAGTGTATTCAGTGGTGGACAAAATTAATATTTAAAATTACATATATTTAAATTAATTTGATTTTTGATTTTGATTTTGTTTTTCTTTGTCTTTTCTCTCATTATAGGTTTTTGAATCCGTTGATCATGTCGTTCCGTGTGTGTGTGTAGAGCAAAAAAATTAAAAAGTGAAGTTTCTATCTCAATAAAAAGAGTGGCAGCTTAAAAAATAAAATTGAGACACCAGAAAAAAACGAAATCTTTTTTTTTTAGAAAAAAAAAAATAATTACACACACATTGTGGATTTGTTCAGTAGTCTTTAGACAGAAAAAAAATTAAAGAAACCAGAAAGAACGGGCAAGGGTCAAGAGAAAAATATCTACAGGTCACGGCCGGCAAAAAAATAAAAACACAAGAAGCAGAAAGTGAAATATAGATATTAAAAAAATACAAAAACAAAAACACAAAAAAATGAATATTTGAAATGAAGCAGAGAGATAAAAAAAAATACAGAGGCAAAATACTAAAAAACTAATTAACGAACAGTATACGATTCAAAATATACGATTTTAATAATTCATATTGTGTAATTAATTATATATTATACTAGACTAAGCTATATAAATATATATATATTATAAGATAAGCTTTAAAAAAATATACAGTAAGTACATATATTATTAGTTTTTAGTAAATTATAAATCAAGAGAGAGAGATAAAACAACAAGAGAAAAAAAAGTATACGTGAAAAAAAAATCTTTTTTTTGTGAGTGATTCTGTGTGTGTCTCATTATCTTTTTTGTCAAGTTGCAACTGAAAAAAAATAGTTTTTTTGTGTGAGAAACAAGAAAAAAAGAGAAGAGAGTGAGTGAACGATAAACTATACATGTATACTAATTAATTGTTACAAAATAATTTTATTTGATGATGATAATATTGTATACTATTATAATATATAGATATACCTACTATGTATTATTGTCAACAAAAAAATAATTTATAGACAGTTTCTAATATCCTTCAATAATACAGATACACACACACACACAATTTATAATACAGATTACACACACAGACAGGTATGCAAAGGGAAAAAAACATCTTTTTTGGTGAGTACAGTCTACAGATAGAACAAAGATATTTAACGAAGGATATATATTAATACATATATATACATTCTATACGAAAAACAAGTTAAGTCAGTTTTAAATTATGTCATAGGCAATATATACAGTAGTATACTTAAATAACATAAAAATATACTATACACACAACAACAAACAAACAAATTTACTTTACCAATGAACAAAGGCAATTTTGTGAAGAATTTGAGTAGTGATTTTTTAAAAAAACTAAGTTACAAAAAATTATACGTAAAAAATTGTATTTTAGCTTAGGCTCAAAGAGGAAGGAGAAAGTCGTGTAGTTGAAGTTGACAAAATTTTTGAAAAAGGTTAGACTTTAAAAAAAATCTTTATCTCGTAGAGTTTTTTGCGAAAGTAAAAGTTTTAGTAAAAAAAAAGTTTTTTGAGTCTCTTGATAAAATTAATCGTGGAAAAAGTATACTATAATAGGTATATTACAAATAGTAGGAAATCAATATAAATAAAAAAACAACAGTGTTTCAAATTAAAAAAATTGGATTTTTCTCGTGAAAATATAAAAATTAGGAATTTACTAAAATTATAAAAAAGCCAATATTCAATTAACTGTGTATATGTTTACCTGTTTTTAAGACTACTTAAGGGAATTATTACTATACACTATAAAAAATTGATATAGGGAAAGGATAATTGTACATAAATTATATAAAACTACATTTTAAAAAAAGGATAGGACACAAAAAATAAATACAATACCAAGGTACTCATAAGGTAATACGTTATACATTTTAATGTACAATATACACAAAAAAATGAAAAACTATGCAAAGAAAAAATAATATACCATTAAAATGAAACCTGCTATACCAATTAAAAAATTTACCATACAAGAGAAAAGTGAGAGAAAGATGAAAAGAAAGAGAGAAACATTACCTAAGTGAACATTGTATACGAACATACGATAATGCTAGTGTTGTTGATGTATACTATTTATTATAAAACTAAATTAATTAATTAATGGGATATACCACACACATTACATTATTTAAAAAAAAAATGATGAAGAAATGATACGAGAAACACATACAATATATTATATACTTTTTCATGGTTCTTTGCAATTTATAAATAATGTTACAAAATGTGTAGTTTTTAATATTTAAATGCAAGAATTCTTTTCTTTTTTGTGTTCAAACTTTATGTGAATTCTTGTTCTCAATTTGTTTTGGTTTGTTTGTTGACTTTCACTGAAATCGGTCAGTCTTTTTATTTCCTTTTCTTGAATGAAGAATAATTTCTGTATTTTTTACTCATTCCCCATATTTTGTTTGTGTGTGTAGGTGAAAACTTTTTCTGTATTTATTATTGATGGAAAGCAAAACTCAAATTTTAATTTGATTTGCAGACTTTAATTTCAAAAGAACAATTTTCAAAAAATATATATATGACTACACTACTATATATATATATATTGTTGTATAAAGATTTTTTTTAAATGCTGATATTTTTATTTTAAATCTTGCAAACAATGGAAAAAAATGCAATGTTAGACACTAAATACTAAACGAGAGTAATGCAATGAAACTGAAAGTGGAAACAAATCGAATTACTTATGGTTTTAACGACGGACATTTTTATTTTTAATTTTACTTTGTAATTTTGTTTTTTCAAAGAGAGAGAATTATTGAAAGCATCGCTTTTTATTTAAATAAATTGTATTTTACTTAATTTACGCATTACGTTTAACGAATGAGAGTCTATTGTAATGTGTTAAAAATATTATATATATATATATATACACACCTTATATACGCATTATATATTAAATTGTTAATTTATACCTATAAAAAATACATGTAAAATCTCTTTTTGATTTCCTTTTTTTGACAAGAATCTCTCTGTTCAATAATTTTAAAAAAATTGAACAATTTCTTCTTACCTTCTTCCAAAATCTTTTCCCCTTTTTAAATAATTATTTTTTTCTGACAATGTTAAAAAAGTTGTGACTTCAAAAAAATTCTGACTAAAAAATAGAAATAACCTCATACAAAAATAAGACTTATTATGATTTAAAATATTAATTATATTTCTGTTTTTTTTGCTTGAATCCAAATGGAAAAAAATGTATACTGCATAATATATAAATATATATATTGTGAAAATAGGCATGAAATGCTATTTAACTTGTACCCGGTTTATTGTTAGTCATTTAAGAAACTACCGAATTGTAATAAGGGGCAATATATTTTAGCATCAAGTATGATTATGTTATAATTATTATAAAATAATCCACAATGTAATACGTATTATACGCACTGGATTTTTTAGATAGACAAATCTAAGAAAGAAGAAGAAAAAGAAATCTCCAATATTTAAGTAGAGAGCTGAAATAAAAAAGTTTTAGTGAAAAAAATAAAATAGAAAAATAATTATGCATTAAGAACAAAAATATTTACAGTGGCTAATTGTAATCTTGTAAGTTTTATTTTTTTCCCTTTTATTTGTCTCTTTGTTGTGTTTCTTTTTTTTGTGAAAAAAAAGAACTAAATTATTTTACTAGTGTTGTATGTATACGAACAAAAAAAACAAGGAAGAGAAACGATTGTTATTACTAAAAAAAAGAATATATATAAAAAAAGTATACAAAGTTTTAATTTAAAAAAAACTATATACAAAAAAAATACAATTTTTTCAATACAATCTTTGTAAAACAATAGATAAAAAAAAATTTTGAAACGATTTTAATAATAATTATTATCTAATTAGTAGAAGAATTATTATTTCAAACAAAAAAAAAGTTTCAGACTGCATTATTATAAAGAAATGAATGTATAGCAAAAAAATGTGAACGACGACAACTTCCATCTGAGTATAGCAAAAAAATAAACTTTTCACAAAGTATTGACGAATGTGTATCAAAAGTGCATTTTCTTTTTTTGTGTTTTTATTTTTTAATTAAGTACACACAACGAGTCAAATATTACATAAAATACGGTACATGTAGTTGTGCTAAATGCTACCTAATAGAGGTAGAAGAAAAATAACATGACAAAAAATTAACTTTGTAAGTATTAGTTTTATTTAAATAATTAATTTTATGCACGGAAAATGATTCCTCATGATTTTACCCATTGTACATATACATAAAAAACAATAGATTTATTTAACTACAATTTAGTTATAAAAGAGTGAGTGAGATTGTGTGAAATCATGAATATTTCCGTCATTAAAAATATTTCCAATATTTGCACACAAAAAAAAAGAATATTACAGTAGTTAATTTCATTGAAATTTCATTGAAAATTGTCTAAGCATGGAGATAACAATTTACAGGACAGATAGTAAAAAGAATAGAAGAAGATGAAGAGAGGAGGAAAATTTTTGAGACTGAAATTCACACCTTCAAATTTAAATTCATTTTGGTCTTTTGCTCTCATGGAGAAAAACCTTAATAAACTTCCAATTAGAATTATGAGCTTTTTTTCAAGATTGTACATGGAATATTAAGTAAGGTGTTGATGAAGTCGTTTCATTTTCCACACGCAATTCCAAACTCACCAAATGAAAACTGGAGGCACCTCCATATTCATCTTTTTCTCTTCAGACTTATATTGCAGAGTGCAAAGCTTATCTTTCATTTTTATATTGCAAACGATTTTTAAAAAAACATGTACATAACACATACTATACTACATAAATATTTCTATCAAGATACAAAACTTAAACAAGCTGTCAGGGTCAATGATGTATAGAGATAATTGGGTTTTTTTATTCACTCTCAATTTCCCTCCATCATTAAAACTCCTACATGCCAAAGCCAGATATTTCATGTAGAGAGATAGAGTCTAGACTATGTGAGAAATTTTACAAAATAAGTCGACCATTTTTTTTGGCTTACTTTGCAACAGAACAAGACAGATATTTTGAACAGGACTTGGTCCAAGCGGTTTTTGTGTTTTGTGGTTTTAGTTTTGACAAGGGTAGAAATTTGAGGCTATTAAAATTACTTTTGGTGCATCTTACAGATCTATACCTTGCTGTTTTGTGGTGTGTAGACTTATTTGTAAAAATGTGTAAAAAAATGGGTGAGAATTATAAGAGTGAACTACAATTTTACAAACTAGACTCATTTTTTTTCTTCTAACCATGGCTCACACTTTGCATTTTTCACACTCTTGTTACTTGTAAACCACGAAAAAATCTTACGTGGGTTCCTTCATGTTTCTCTCAACGGGAAAAGGTATTTTGCAATTTTACAAGGTTGATTTTTTCCTTCCAAGGAGTTGAAGGAAAAAAATAACCACATTTTTCATAAAATTTGAAAAATACAATAATAAAGAATTAACCTGTGAACCATTTTTCCTCTCCGTAATGTTTTTGCCCCAACTTTTACAATTACACATAAAAACATTGTCTAAAAATTTCTACTGGTACAAAATGATGCTCTTCCGGTTCTCTCAAAAAATTCTTTTTAATGATCCTCCAACTCTTAATAGAGTATCATACTTTAGATGATTATTTTAAATGTTGGCTTCTGTATCTCACGAACTGTTAAAACTACCTTTAGTATCCATTTTTTTCAATTAATAAATTTAAGAATGGAAATACCAGAAAAAGGCAGGGAAAATAAATTTTGTACATGCAAAAAAACATGCAAAATATAATGGACGTGTAGAAAGCACAGTTAAAATTCATAATACATCAAACAAACTTCCTCTTAGTTTAAACCCCCTCAAAATAATAATCCTGGGTGGTAATGACCAATATATATTTGTTTTTGTTTGTTGTTTGTATGATAAAAAGAGGAGGGGGGGGGGGGCAGAGGATTTAGTTTTTGTATGCTTCTGTAAGCATGCAAGTACTTTTTACTGAAAGAGGTAGGACTCTCACTACATAATTTTTACGACCGATGGTAATGTGCGATAGAAGGAGATTATTAGGATGTTATGTACGTTTACGACATTGTAAATTGAATGGTTTCTTGCCATGTATTGTACCCCCTGGGCTCCTGCTGTGATTGCAAAAACATTGCCTTTTTTTCGCTCATTCCCTCTCTCCAGCCACTACATTTTCCCATAGAAATTCTTCTCTCTTTTTTTGCAAATTATATAATTTACATTATACATTGTAAAACAGTACACTGTAAATTGTAATGTCTTAATTGGGATTGAAATTTATTTGGAATATTTGAAATAATATTAAATTTATTAGCTCTACACCTACACTAACTCTCTCAGACTCAGAGTAAATTTTATGAATGTACTGAGTACATTGCATGACATGGAAATATGTTATGGAGTAAATTTAAATGTCTTATTTTTGTAGTAAATAAAGGTAATATATTTTTTTGCACTATTATTACATACAATTTTACATTTACAAGACATACGTGAGTGTAGTTGTGGACATTTAATACCCTATAAAATTCTCAAGGCTTGTATTACATAACAAGAAGAAGAGAGAGAGCTATACATGTACACTCCCCAAAAAAAACCCGAATGAAACTTTGTTACATGGAGAAGAAGGTAGAGAAAGAATACATTTTATGATTGGTTTACGACCCGTCAGTATGATGGAGTATGGCACGCAAGTGTAGGAAGGAGAAGCTCCCAAAAAAAAGATTTTTTGGGTTTCCACTGGAAAAAAGCGTCCTTTTTTTTGCTCCCTTGTTTTTCCACTCCGGGGGAAAAATGTTGAGCCCGCTCAGTGCTGCCTTACTCTAAGTGAATAAAGAACTAGAGACCCATTCGTAGAGCATCATGTCGTTAGGGGCCGCCTACAATTCAACTAACCAACAGACGGGCCACTGTACTCCACTGTACTATAACCAACACTCACCAAAAATTCTACAACTGGAGGGGGAACAGGGAAGAACCAGCCAAAAGTCTTTTGCCAGTTTTTTTTTGCCAAACGCTTCCTCTCTCTCTCTCTCGTACTACGCCAAGGCTGCTATATGAGAAAATACATTGAAATGGAGAGAGAGAGAGAGAAAAACTGTACGAAAGCCAAGAAAAAAAACTTGAAGCGGGCGGTGTTTTGGATGTTTTTGCTGGCAGCATAAAACTTTCTTTTCTGTAATATATTTTAGCTTCAAACCTTTATCAACTTGCTTGACTATTCGATTTGAGTTTCATCCCAGAGTCACAAACACAAACACACACATTATATATACAGACTCTCTGGTGCGCTCACAGAAATTTCATCTTCCTCATCCTCATGTACTCCAAGACAAACCCGAAAGTCTCATCTCATCGTCATGTTTTTTTTCAACTTTAGTTTGTACATATATATATATATATATATATATATATATATATGAGAGTGTGTGTGCTATAGTATACTAGCTTGCTTTAGTTTTTTTTGAGTTAACTTGGCTGAAACTGCGACGGTGACGATGGAGTATGATCTATGCATCTGGAATGTACCCAACCATGACAACGGGCTCGGCTTTGACAAATGTGCTTGATTTTCATCTCCAAGCTCAAGTTGAGAAGACGATTTTTATTTATATGAAAACGTAGGATGTGGCAGTGGCATGTCTCCTCTCTTTGAAATCTTTTTCTATGTATCTTTTTTGTATACAGAGAAAATTCTGTACATACAGTACAGTCTCAAATCTTACAAAAATTGAGTAACGGAAATTTATGTAACTACAGATACATCATTCCTAATGGAAAACTCAGGTGAACACATTCCAATCAAAAGATTTAGAATATCAGGATAAAATGGATTCAATTCCTATTAAAACAGTATCATTTATACAATTTACAAATATTTAACTTTACTCCATAATTATTATACAAAAAGTGCACTGAATTATAGCCTATAATTTACACAAAATAATTTTCTTTCATTAAAACTTTTTTTTCTGTACATAAATTTACACAGTGAAAATGAAGCAATTATAGTGAATGAATGGGAATTAAATTATAAATATAAAAATGTTAAATTGATGCACCTGAGATAAAAAATGGGAGACAAGACTTGAAAAAAATCATTCAACTAGAATACTTACATGAGAAGAAAAAAAATACTGCAGATAATCTTTTGCAATAAGATGATGATGCCCTTTTAGAATAGATAATAGAGACACATGTACAAAAAAAAATTTGTGTTATGATTATCCACATGCATTTTATACATTTTACCCTTCGACTTGTCTCACTTATTTAACCCCACCAATACTTATTGCAGGTATGTGTATGAATATTATGAAGCCATTAAAAAAATGCACTCGAGGCGCATTGGGCAATAGCATTCATGGGAATTGTCTATCTAACCTCTACATGTACACAACCCCTCACATACACTTTTTACAGTAGAGACAGAGTGCCAAAGCCAAAATCTTTCCAGGACAAGAAAAAAAATTCTTTTTCATATGTACACACTTTATATACATATCTATCTCTTTACGAGTTCTTAATTCGCCAAGGATTTCAGTTCTTTGATTCACAAGACGTTGGCTCAAGAAAGGTCACGGAGAACTGAGGAGAAGAAGAAGAAATTCAGATTACCTAAACTTTTTTTTTCAGGTTTACATACATAACAATTGTTATCATGGAGAGACCCATAGAACCTATTCTTTTTTTCTCCCCTCTTTTTCTAGAAATCCCCTTTTGCCACTGTAGACTGTAGAGAGTGCAGTGCAGTGACTATCTGTAGAGTTTGTGCAGAATGAAAAAAATGGAGGGAAAGTAAAGTTACATAAGTGGTTGTGATTCTCGATCATAATATTGCCATAAAAATAATCAGATAAAAAGACGTCGGTTAGCTCAATATGCAAATTAAACTGTCTCAACTGAGGAGGAGGCCCTTGTGCAGTGTTACATTTTTTAAAAAAATAAAAAGTATCTTTATTTCCAACACACATCTATCTCTCTCCTACCACGTGGATCAGAGAGAGAGAGTACATAACAATCTGTATTGCCTATCATATCTGTACAGATGGGAGGACAAAGGGAAGATTGTGATTGTTTTTTTTTCACTCTCACTTCTGCTCGTACACGACAAAAAAATTGTAGGGACTGTCTTGTTTTAAAAATAGTGGATACTGTACATATTTAATATAGAGTTGATTCAAAATAGTTTTCTATGTATTATAACCAAACTGAGAACTGAAGCCCCCCTCCAAAGATTTGAGGAGAGAGAGAGAGAGAGAGAAAAAAAGAAATGTAGGGAATTTGTTGTAGTTTTGTGTTGGATTTTGAAACTTTGTATATATATAGAAAAGATACATGTCGAGTTTATATGATCCACATAGAGATATATTCTAGTTGTACCAATGATATTGCTCTGTGCCTTGGAGACTTGTGCCCTATGTGAAAACGGGAACTAGAACACAAGACGACCATCTCATCCTCTCTCTCTCTCTCTCGATTCTGTATTTTAACAATGTTTGGAGTGTTTGGTAGAGAGAGAGAGAGAGAGAGGAGGAAGAGGGAATGAAGGGAAAATTTTCATTAGATTCCACATAAATATGTATGCTGATCAAAGCTTATTATAAATTTACGAGCTTGTCCCATGAAATTGACTTTTGACACTGACGCAGCCTTTTGTGTATCAAATACAATTATTCAGTTTATTATATATTCCTTTAATTAATTTTAAGTCTCCAGACGATGAGTTAATCTCAGACTATCTTCCCTCAGACTCAGACTCAGTCTCCACAATATTTTCGAGATGTGGTTTGAATTTATAGTTAAAAAAATTTAGTTTCAAAAAAGGAGGAAACATTTTAATCATAGTCTATTCTATTTTATTTTAAAATCCACTCTCTCTTTCTTGTGAGTGTGGGTCTTGGGTCTCCTCCTCCTTTGAAATATAGTATTTTAAAATAAAAAGGGGAGTAAATTATGGAAAATAGTAATTTTAAATTCTAGAGTAGTTGTCAAAATAATTTTAGAGAAATTGTGTAAAGCCATAAAAATAAATTTACTTTCTTCAAATCCCCTTTTGTACCCAAAAAGAAAAAAAAGGGAGAGGGATGGCCAATGAGAGAGGACTGAAAGGGAACAAAATGATTCGCAATTGTTCTATAATAACAGATGATGCAGATTTTTTTTCAACAGAGAGAGATCAATTCATGAACACACACTCAGTATGTAGTTTTTTCTTGTGATGTTTGTAATTTAAAACAAAAGAATTGGATGGTTAGGAGTAGAAAGCATTGCATTTGAAGAATTCATTGGCTGGAATTCTACTCTTTTCTCTCTCTCTCTCTCTCTTGTTCTTCTCCTTGTGGCATGGCAGGTTTTTTGTTCTTGAGATTAGAAAAGAGTACCCCGTCACTTGTACAAGTGTGAGCTTAGGAAAAAGAAAATGCTCCTTCATTTTCTTTATTCGACCCCCGACGATCGTAAAAGCATTACTCCGTGACCAACAAAACGTGTTTTCCGAATTTTATTTTTTCTCCATTTTCTCCTCACTCCAATCCTAAAACTTCTATATACTTATACTTTTACTTTCAGATGGATTTCTCTTTGGTGCTCACTCAGGCCCACTTCACTATTCTCCTACTTTTAATTGATATGCCATTCAAAGTTATTGCTTTGTTTCACAAACCTCTCTCTCTCTTTTTCTTCTTCTCCTTTTTTTCTACGCCTAAGTACCTATGGTCCCCTCCATTCAAATGCTTTTCTTAAATTTCCAATTTATTTTTAGTTGGAATTATTTTTTTCTCCTTTCTCTTTCTCTCTTCAAAAAGAATATAATTACATGAATAATCTCTTACAACTAATTGAGAGACTGGGTCATATTTTTTTAATTGTTTAATTTTATAGTCAAGGTGGTATAAAAAATTTTAATTTTTTAAAAAATATTTTTCTCTGTGTTTTATAATATTTTCACTGTCCATAATAAAAATGTTTGTTCTTCAATTCTCGACTATTTTTTTGTGAAGAAGGGGGAGGAGGAGAGGGGGAGGAGGAGAGGGGGAGGAGGGGGGTAGAATGATGATGTGAACATGGGAGAGTGAAAAAAAAGCACTTATCCAAAAAGGAAATCAAAACAAAAAGCACTACAATACATTACATGAGAAACCCAACCGCTTGATTAGAAATGGCGATCAAATTAACTTACCTCATTACAAGATCCATTCAATCCAATTAAGAGTTGTCCATAGGAAAGACTTTCACTCTCTCTCTCTCCCCTCCTCCTCCCTCTCCAAAGTTACTTATTGTAACAAGCCCATTTGTTTAACATTCAAGTTGAACTAACGCTATAACGCCACCCAAAAACCACCCAAATATACTTTCCTTACTTGTATTATTATGTATATACATAAGACATAGACACACTTTTCCTCAATTAAATAAACGCTTGCTCAAAGTATTTTGTTCTACTCCTTGTCCTACACTCTCTCTCTGGTAGGAACATATCAAAGGATATTTCGCATCTTGTTTAAGTGGTCATTCAATCTTTTAGTACAATTTACACATGTTTTTTTTATTCACTAATCTCCTCCTCTTCCTCCTCCTCCTCCTTTCAATGATTTCTATTTTTTATGCACAATATTTTAATCTCCATTTAATTTCCACAAAAACTGACACTCACACAAAATTTAATTTTGAATGACAAAATTTTGAAATTATTGAGAAACAAATTTTTAAATGTAAAACGAGAGTAGTAACAGAAAAATAAATTTGTTTTGACGGTTTGAAAGCGAGAATATGACTGACAGAGTGATCCCCTCTGTCTCTCTTTAAATTTTTTTAAACAAGACAAGAGACAGTTTGAGAGTGAGAGTACAAGGAGAGTAAATGAAGAAGCGTTAAAAAAGAGCAAGTTTTTTTTGGTATAATATATTTTTTTTACCCCATAAATAGGCCCAATAAAACTCTACAACCTTTGAATTTTTTGTATTGTCTAAATTGGGTAACGTTTGAGATGGAAGAAGGAGGAAGGAGGAAATAGAAAGAAACAAGAAGCCTTCTTGTCCCTTGTTTATTGCCCTTAACAAAGGAAACACTTTTATTCTTTTTTATTGCGTCATGACGTTTTTTTAGCCCTGCTTACCTTCCAATAATGAACAAATACTATTCATTTAACTTTATACTTGTCCATCTTCCATGCTTCTCAGACAATAATAAAAATGGAACAAGCATCAGCAGCATTTTTTTTTGGTTTTTTTGGTTGGCAACAAAACTAGAAATTTTATTATCAAGTTTTTTACTCTCAACAAGTTACAAATAATACAGATATGTACAACTTACACAATTCTTAAGGGTATACCACTAATTTTATATATCATTCAAAATTCTCATCTGTAGGTCCAGGCATTTTTTAACAATGGTTTTTTAAGGGTACCTGTAGTACAAGTTTTTCAACAATTAGTCTTACTTTTAATTTAACTAACAATTAGTTTTAGAGAATATATTTAAATAACAATTAATTTTAAAAATATTTTCATATGTTTTAAATGACCATCATCCCTTGTGACTAGGAATTGGAATAGTAATACAAAAGTATTAATAATTTTTTGACCATCTGTGTGTTAGGATTTATAGGGAGAATGTTTTTTTTACAATCTTATCACCTTTTTTAATAGGCTTTTACTTTGTGGTGCATAACAAGGATTTTTATTGCCATGTTTTATTACACAATTTTTTTTCCTACTGTCATTTTCATTCCCCCCTCATCTCTCCTATCTATTTATCCATTTCCCTTGTAAAAAGTCTCAACTCAAGATAAAGTAAAAAAATGAGGATGTGACCGGTACAAAAATATTGAGAGTTTTTTTTAATAAACTTGTTAAATAATTTTTATTGTAATGTATTTTTACAAGACCAAAAAACATTTTGACAGGTGTTTTACAATGGTAAGTATTACAGTTAAAATGTATAAACTAAAATGAAAAATGTATTTTCTAGATTTGATACAATTTTGATGAAAATTTCTGGCAGTTGACTATGTTTAGAGACTATGGATCATGGATTTTCATTTTAAGGGAGTAAACTTCCATGTCTCAAGACTGAAGACCAGGTCCCCGGGTAGGAGACAGAGAGGGAGAGACAATTTTGTGTTTTCTGTACTTTCTAGCGTATCAGTAGATATACTTTATATACCTGTCTAGTGTCTCTTATATTTGCTTGACTTGGTTTTGGCTTTGGCTCGAGAGGAATTTCACGTGGAGCGCATTGAACGCAATGATAAATGAGATTAAAATTTCTGGAGAAATATGTGGTAAACTTTAGGCTCTACACTGTAGAGCCTGCATGGCTACACAAGAAGACTTGAGAAAAGAGGAAGAGGACGACGGCTACCTTTGTCAGTCGTTTACACAAGGAAAAGTATAAAGTGTATAGCACGGACGGGACTTTGAATAGTTTATAAAATGCACTAGAAATATCTATCCAATGTTAAAGTATAGGGTGGAGATGTACATAGAGAATAAGATTTAGATTGGTCTCTTTCATACATTATACAAGCCAAAATATATATAAAATAGCCTTATGTGGTGGTGTGGTTGTGCCGTGTGTTGGTCGTACACCATCTTCATTGGGTAGCTATGTACGACTCTCCCGGTTCTTGTGGACGAGGCACCTTCGTCTTCGTCTTCTTCCTCTTTTCTCAAAGAACACCAACAGAGAGTACACACACACAGGGGGAGAGTATGAGAGTATGTTTGATGTCAAAGTTGGAGGAAGCGTCATTGGCTCCAACCTTATTCACGTCCCCCAATCCGCTCTAGCAATTTATGACCCTATCGATTTCTTTCTTCTTTCCCAAGTCCCGCTTCCTTTTAACTTGTACACCAAAATCTCTTATTTTTCTACTCGTTCTGAATTTATGCAGATGCTGGTATAGAATATATTGTAGTTCTTTTTTTTTGTTTATCTTCCTTCTCTTGGCATGGCCAAAATGTGGGCACTATCCCGAATTTCAATCAGTTGATTGTCAAATGAACATCTATCTGTATAGAAGGAAAAAAAAATAGAATTTAGTTATTTATTGTCTCTACTTTAATTAAATTGTTTTTTTCTCTCTTTCTCTTTCATTTCTCTTAATTTACTGTTTGAAAAATTGTATTCATTTTCACTTCATTCAAATGATTCATCAAAGTCATTTATTTTTAATTTAAATACTTTTTGACTAATTGTTTTGTCTAATGTCACCCATTGAAATTATGAGCAAATTTTTTATTTCATATTTTTCACATTAGTCATTTTCACCTGTGTAGATTCCCACAATTTTTAGGTGTGTGTTAATTGTTTAATTTTTAATGAGGTAGGTTGACAAGATGAATAATAATAATTAAGTTATTTTTGATTTTCAACCTCCCCTAAAAAAAGGATTTTGAATGGCTACAATTAGGTTAAGAATTGTTTATTGTAAATTATTGAGTTACGAGATTATTTGATAAAGGGGGAGTTGATGGTACATTAATTGGATGTAAAAAGGAAGAGAGAGAGAGAGAGAGAGAGAGAGAAAAAAAACGGTTGGAGTAGAAAATTTTCTCTCTTTTTGCTTTTTGCATGGAATGAAGGAGCTTTTAAGTGGGCAGAAAGTAAGAAGTATACAAAGTAGTGAAAAAGATATTGCAAGTACGAGCAATAAAAATCGTCATCGTGAACCTAAAATGGCCATTAAATGCCATTAAACTACGCTTCCAACCCCAAAACTTGTCTTACTCACGCTATGTACTATGGACCCCTTCTCATACTCTGTCCCATGAAAAACCTTCAGACTTACATACAATTTCAAACTCTCTTTTTGTGTATTTTATATTTCTCCAATTTTCAACAGTCCCATGGATTACATATCTTAATTCTTCATTAACTTCCATCTTATTCAGTTTTTTTTACAAAATAAACAAGTTTTGTTTATAAGGCTTTTAATTGTTTTAAAATATTTCTTTTGTCAAAATTCTATTTTATATTTCAGAGACAAAAATGAATGAAAATATTTGTCAAGTACAAAAGCCCATTTTTATAATAATAACAAGTTTTATAATATTTTTTTTTTAAGTAAAAAACCCCCTGCTCCCTTTAAACATTATTTAGTGGGGGTAAGTTATGAGCATGCCCTAAGATTTATTTGCATATTATCAGTGTAAATATGGTAAAGGAAATCGGGAGCCATGGAGAAGGAGGATCCGCAGAATGGCGATGGCATAATGATGAATGTACTTTTCTATTCTTCTTTCTATATTTATTTTCTCTCCCCTCTCTTCAAATACCAAACGGATGCCCCATCCCTTGGACTTTGGCTCAAAGAAAAAAAAAGAAAAAAAAATTCTCTCTTGCTCTTGTACAACATAAAAATACACTCCTTTCTAAGGTAAAATAATACAAGACTAAATTTTTATGTTCATTCCATTCAAAATAAATTACTTTATGTAGACTATAGACTTTATTTTATAGTCTTGTAGAAATAAAAATGAATTTTATATTATAATTAATTTAAATTGATTTTTATTGTACAGCTAAAATTTAGGTGGCCTACACTTCCCAACTTCCTAGTAATGTTTTTTTCAACAGAGGCAGAGATTTTTGGCCTGGGCCAGGTAAAGAGATTTTACAGGTAAGACAATTTTTTTCCAAGTAAATTCATTTAAAAGCCTAAATTTTTATGACTGATTGACGGGTCATAGAATAAGTGAAAGTGGAATCCCTCTTAGTCAATCTGACCACCACAAGATTATCATAGTAAACCTTAAAATCTCAATTGTATTTTTGTGCCCTACATTTTTTAAAAAAGGTCCTTCCTTCCCCTCCTCACCAGGTAAGTACCATATCTACACCTTAGTTTGGATATTGTAAAAAAAGTTTATTGTAAATTTGTTGAGTTTCTTGGAATTGTAATTAGTTCAAACTTCAGGTGTACATAAGTCTACTGGCCTAAATATTTTAAACTAAAATTTTAATACTTGTCCTTTGTCTATACTCCATGTTAAAAAAATCCATGGTTTTAATGATAATGTTTGTGTTGGCAAGAGGCAGAAAATGTTGAGAAAATAAGGGTACATATTCGTATAAACTAAATAGAAGAGAGAGAGAAAGAATCGATAGCTCATTTTAGGGACTCATATTTCACGCAGTTGCTTCTTCTCATTCAGTATCGATTTTGTAATCAAGTTGCGGCCTACCATGATACCTACCGTCATATTAATCTAAAATACATTTAGACATCCTCCTACAGTCTACACATGTACACACACACAAAATCCCTTTTAACAATTCACAAAAGCTGTAGATTGTAGGGAGAGAGACTTGCAACATTTTGGGAAATTCCTGGATATGCAAAAAATACATATACATGTACATGAAATGTATTATAGTCATGGGATGACAACAAACAAGAACTATGTGATGAGAGGATATTATGAGACTGCGTATGAATTCCACTCCTATAATTATATATAGACTACAGTCTCAACTACGTGCGTTTTGTTACAAGAGAGAATTGCGTGTGGTGTGTGTGGCACTGATTACCAAAAAAGTTGTATGTAGAGTACAGGGCTTGTATTATGTATACACGAGTTATTTTAATATCCTTTTCATTTCAAACTCCCTGAATCAAATGGGACAATGGGAACAGATTGTCTCCATGTGACTCCTCTCTCTCTCTCCTAACTCAAATGTAAATCTCGAAACAATTTAATACGAGAGCAAAAACATTTTGTTAAAAAAGAAAGTTGGGCTACCCTCCGGGAATTTTTTTTATTTTGGAGAAATTGAAATTGAAATTGACTTTTTTTCCCCTGTTGAAATAATCAGGCAAAATTATGGAATTTTATACAAATTTACTATCCCTAAAATGATTATTTACTGGATTTGATAGATTTTAAGTCATATTTAATTGAAATCAATAAAATTTCAAGTTTTATGAATGGAAATATTTCAAAATCTTATGCACCCCTCAAAAATAGTCTTTAATGGCTAAAATGGAGAGAGAGAGGAGGATTTAAGAAGACAAAAAGACAAGATGACATCAAAAATTGTAATTTTGAAAAAATGGGTACTTTACCCCACCCTCAGGAAACAAGTAGAGGATATAGAACACACTGTACTAATATGATTCATTTATATATGTCTACCTGCTGAATCAAAATATGGGCAATTAAATTCAATTAAATTCCACCATTAACACTCTCCAAGACTCATAGAAAGAGAGAGAGAGAGCAGACAAAAAAATGGAGAAAAAGATGAACCTTTTTTTATCCAAGACTTGGATGGTGACTATAGCTAAAATAATGGATCATACCTTTCATTAAATTTTGTCTACTCAGCGTCATGTTTCTTCTCTTTCTCTTTCATGTTAGAAAAAAGAATAGAAAAAAAGAAGAGAGGAGGAGGATATTTTTTTGCTTGTGCTGTTGGTTCTTGCACTTCTATGGTGGACATGTTGGGGCTGGTTTTTTTTCTGTGAGGATTGACTATATCAACTAGAGTGAAAGTAGGAAGCCATGAATTCACATCTTCGATTAAACTTTGCCCATCAATCTGGAGAACCTTTTCCGCCGTTCCTTCGACTCTTTCTCTCCTTTTTTCTATTTTATCTATTGGTTGACCGAACGGAGTGATCCTACAATCTCGCTTTACTTCCCTTTTGCTTTCGTTTTTCCCCTTTTCCCTTTCTTACCCGTCTCTCTCTCTCTCTCTCTCTCTCTCTCTCTCTCTCTGGAGTTTTGCTCTGGTTAGAATCTTCTTAGGAAGAAAGTTTCGATTGCTCTCTCCTTTTCATTCCTTTATCCACATAGCCGTAGGATCTATTATAGCTCTATTTCTATCATATCCAGTATGGAGTATGGTGTTATGTATCTGTACATTTTGTGTTTGGAGAGGGGGGGGATAGGAAATACATAGGGAAGGAATGGCAATATACAAGAAAATTTAGAGGTTTATATTATTTCTTCTCGGTTCTTCTTCTTCGTCTTGGTGGTGGGCAGTGTGATTCATGTGAGACCATGTTTCTTCCCTGTCCAAGATAAATACAAGCATAAATACACTTCTCCTTTGGTATTTTATGTATACATCCTCATCTCTCTCTCTTCTATTTCTATGTCTCTCTCTCTTCTTATATACAAAATATATATACACACACAAAAAGGATATTGTCGTCTACAAAATAGAATCTTATAATATGCATCTCATTTTGAGACTAACAAACAACAAGAGTTTTAAAATCAGACGAGGTAAAGAAAATCTAGGACTATAAGGCAAAAGGACTCGGCAAAGGACTAGACTCTTTATCCTAAAAGATATCACAACCATGTCATTGTAACTTTATATACGATTAAGTCTGGAAAAAAGTCAAAATATGTATAAAAATCTTAGACTCTCTCTCTCTCTTCTTTTTTTTTTTGTAGGGAACAAGAAGAAGGAGCAAAAGCACCAACCTTCTTCACTTGACGGTTGGTGCACTTCCAAAAACTTAAGTCATACACTTGAAACTTTTTTTTTCTCTTCTTCTTCTTCATCTCCATCTCCATGTACCCTAGTCTGTAGTCTGTACTTTCCCTTAAGATTTTAAATTCAAATAGTTTTACCTCTACTTTGAAATGCATGCTAGAGAGAGAGAGAGTATACAGAAATGCAGAGATGGATGCCAAGAGGTTCATAATGTATTTTTTTTTCGTTTAACTAGTAACTAGTAGTTTTTAATATGTACATTATCTCTCTCTCTACTATAAAAAATGAACGCAGTGCTGCTTCTCTCTGTACTTTGATTAACTACCTGAATTATTTCATTGTGAGAGACTAAACATTTTAGTTACAACAACACAAGAAGAAAAAGGCTTCATCCTTGATCAAACTATTTTTTTGTGTATTTTTTTTATACATATAAAAGTTTAACACGCTTACGCTTACATGTCTATGTCTTATGTAGAGATATAACATAGCTTACGTCACTTATCTTCTATAATAATAATAATAATCCATAAGCTATTTGACTATACAGAGACACCTTCATGTAATGTAAAAGTTATATATATAGAAGGTATGTATAGGATTCTAGTCGAGTAAAATTTTATGAAATGTTTAATGTATGAATTGAGTACTATACGAGTGTAGTGGGCAGGATAAGAAAAAAAAAGTGTAGTCATACACCTTAGACTATAGTTGGTACAGAGATACAGAGGAGAGGGAGATAGGGCATAAAAGAAATCTGAGCTCTGGAGACTGAATTTCTGATTTTGACTTACACGCTCCGGCTTGGTCCTTTTCTTCGTGACTTTAATTTATGTATGAGTGCTGTGATTAATGCGATTGCTTCTGACTCTAGATTTATTTATGAGGTGAGGAGAAAAAATCTCAGGAGTTTAGAAGCTTACTTTTACATGAAACTTTTTTTTTCTCTTTTTTTCTTCTTCTTCTTCTTTTTCTAACCAAGAATATCGCGGAGAATGGGCGCAACACACACACAGGAAGAAGGAGGAAAAGTTTATACAGTGAGCTCGTACTTCTTTTTTTTCTATCTGCACCATCCCACTATCTGCATAACCTCCAACTCAACTGGGCTCTAAATGCTGAAGGAAACTTTTTAGATTGTTTCCTGCCTTATGCTTCTCTCTCTCTCTCTTTTATTTTTTTTTGTAATATCCAAAGACGTGCTGCCAGACTTTTTTTTGAGAGAAAATTCTCAATACATTGGCGTCATTTTCAATAGTGACAGCTCTTATTAGCAACAAAATAAAAATGTTGTCTTGTGTTTTTTTCTACTAAAATATAGTCTCAATTTCAATTATCTTCTAAAAAGAAATAATTTACATTTAGACTTTTTTCCCCGAAATTAATTACATAATCATGATAATCACCATGTGAGGATTAGCTTACCAAAAGAAATATTTTTTTTGTGTGTAAATTTATTTTATACATTTTTGTCTATGATGTGTACAAACTTTTGGGATTAAATTGTCACAACTTGAATTAAAAATTAAATGCCTAAACATTTCAAAAACTTTTAGTTTGTTTTACGAGTATTATAACAAACACACTTTACTTTTACTTGACAGGGACTTTAAAGTGAGAAACTTGTTTTATTTAAAATTCATTTATCATTAAACTTGGATAATATTCAAATATTTTTATATGTTTTTTTTCTTGTGGGTATTATCTCTTAATTTATATTCTTCAAAAGTATTTAATATTACATAATAAAAATTGTCTTTTAATTTCAATACTATTAAGTTGTTAAGTTAAACAAGTCAAAGAATTCTTTCTTTCTTGTAATGTTGTTGTTTTTTTATTTGATCTTCCTGAATTACTCGTTAAATATCATGTAAAAAAATTTTATTTGATTATACAAATTTATTATTGAACAGGAGTCAAAGTATAATTTTTTTTTCAAAATTGAAGAGTGTCTATTGTTATTGTTATTGTTCTATAATTTATTATTGACTTTTAAAATAATTTTTAAATGAGTTGTTGAATCTTTGAAAGAGCAAAAATTGTTTTTTATATTAAAATAATGTATCATGAATCATACAACAGTGAACAATTTTTTTTTCATGTACTCGCTCATTCTGAGTAGAAAGTGAGATTAGTCGGAGAGTGAATAATCGAAAAAAAAATTATTTAAGTATCCTGGTTAAAATCTTAAGGGCATATATTCTCCATCTTCAATGTAATTTTTTTTTCTTCTATCTCCCCCCTATCCTTTGCAAGAGTCATTAATAATGGATTTCGTTTAGTCCAAGCATTGCAACTCGTTAAAAATGCATAGGCTAACTAACAATAAGACGGGGATGCCCTAAAGAAGTCTCAAGTCTCCAAAGTGGAAAAAAGAAGAAGAGTGTTGTGTGTATGTTATTTTATGTAATGCATGGATGCAATCATAAACATGGAGTTACAAAATAGACGAAAGATTTATAGGAAGATAGACACTCTATAGTAGTAGCTTTCCGCTAACATAACCACCGACCAGTAAAAAAAACAAGTTTGATTGTTTCTCTCTTTAATTAAGTTATTATGATGACTAGGAACGTTTGTAGCATAACAACTTTACGTGATGTTCTATTAGGTGAGCACCACAATAAGTCGCCTACACACACACACATAATACAAAACATGTCTCCAGTCTGTACATCCGTAATTACAGTCCATTGTTGTTCTGCACTACCTACAAATTTTATAACATCTTTTTAAACTTATAAGATATTGCACAATCATATTACATTTTTACAAGGTCATTCAGTTCTTCTTTTTTTATAATTCTGATTTCTTACATTTTTTTTACCTTGTAACATTGTCATTGACAATGAAAAAAGAACTTTTTTTTATTTCTTGATCCATATGAGAATTTAATATTAATCTTTTTTTCTTTTTTTGTGACCTGAACCTTGACCCAATTATTTTTGTTTGTAAATTAAAAATTATAATACAAAATATTAAGTATTGATGATAAGAAAAACATTAAATAATATTTATTTAATATTTAATCAAAAAAAAACTTCTGTTCTCTAGCTCAAGGGAAGTGATGATATTCACATGTTTAGATCAAATAATGAAAAAAAAAATGAATTAAGATGGGAGTACAAGATAATGGAGATAGAAGTGTGGTGAAATTGTGATTTGAAGGGACATGATAATGATCACAATTCAATACATCATAAAATATAAATTCATTAAATAGAGCCATCATCTCAAAAAATTGAGTGTTGTTTACAAGGGTTTTATAATCTTGTCAGCACGATAGCATGACTTCCACTTTTGTTGTGTGTGTGTGAGTTTTATGTATTAAAACAAAAACAAATTGTAAATCAGTAACATTGTTCACGAAAAAAAAGAGGGGGGTTAGTTTAAATTGTATTATACTTGTTCATCAAGACTAAAATGTAAACCTGATGTTGTACAAGGGACTATATATTTTTTTTTATTTAAAATACAAACTTCCTCTCCATTCAATGTACAAAGAGTATCTGTACATAAGCATGGTATTATTATATAGGTGGATAAAGCCTTATGCACATGTCATGCCATATGCCCGCACTACATGAGCAGGTTGAATTAAGCTTTAACTATAATTCACTCGTATTCATTCATTCATTTTCATTTGCTCATTGTGTGTGTCTTGATGCTCAAGAAATTGAGACTACTTAAAATTCAGACGACACCGTGTATAGATTCCATTAATTTTATCAGATAGAAAACGCTCCAATTTTCTCAGGACATCTTCACCCTACCTTTAGCCATAATAATTATAATGGAAACTAACACGTACTTTTCTATGAGGGTAGTCAAAAGCTTCAATTTACTTGTACCCATACAAAATTCACCTATAAAAAAAACAAAAGAGAGAGAGAATGCACTCAAGTTCAATTTTTTTCTCTTGATATTATATTGCCATATTTTTTTTTATTTCTTAATATTTTATTTTATACGTGAATCATCTTCTCAATTGTATACTTGCTAGAAAATACATATTACTGAAAGAAAATTGGATTTGCATTATCTCTCTTGGTGAAATTCCTTGTTAAACTGAATTACATTGCGTGCTCAAACTTTTAAAACAAACAAGTTGATTATTACCTCTCTCTCTCTCTCTATAATGTCCTTATTCCAATAAGAAAATTTGCTATTAACTTTAACTTTAAATTTCTGTTTGTCTTTCTCTTTCTGTAAAATAAAATTTAAAGTATGTGTGTAGTTGTGCATATTTTAGAGTGTAGTCAAGGATTGAGTTGAAGAGAAAGAGAAAAAGATGAAATTTTGAAGGGGGTATATAAAATATGTAAGACATGATAGTTTAAGGAGGAGGGCATGCATGAAAGGTAGGGAGTGCAAGGAAGTGTAGAGGAAAGAGAAGGCGAGATAGTGTAACCAAAAAGTGTGAGTAAAATCATCATGGGATATCATTTATGTATTTGGCATCAGAGGGGAAATGTAAGGTGCACACGGTTTTATCTTGGCAATTCCTCTTGAACAGTTTCCATTTCCATCCTCTCTCTCTCCTCTCTCCCAAAAACTCAAGCTCAACCTCAACACTAGAGAAACACTCTGTGAAAGTCAAAAAAAAAATACTATAGTCTCCTATCCTTCTTCATAGTCAGAATAACTTAACTTCTCTAGTCTCAAAGTCCTACATCCACTATACAGATATGTACATATGTTTTTTTTACTTGTACCAACAAGAACAGCGTACACAAATCATGGTCCTCAAATATATTTTCGACTGGCAGAGGCAGTACAGTGGCAATGCAAGATCCAGAGAAAAAGAGGAATAGCCAAAACAAACCAAATGCTAAAACTAGACAAGTCAATAATAAATGTTACAGTGGATATATGTATGTGTAATATATATTCATCTCTTATTAAATTAGAAAAGCTCAGTATAAATATATATTTGTGGATAGTCAGCACTTGTATTTTCTGTCTACTTGAAAAATCCTTGTGTAATACTAAAATTGCCAACTGTGGCCCCTTTTCTTTTTGCCTTGTCTTATTTTTTTTTCTCTACAATTTTTGTATCATGTATCATGTAATGTTAATGCTACAAAAAAGAAACTAAAATGCTAACCATCCAAATCCTTACAAAGTAGGAACTGGGTGAATTGTGAATTTACATACATTTCTCTCTCTATGTAATTCTCTATTCTTTTGGTGTGATTGCAAAGTCTGAGAGAAGAACAAGAAGAAGCACAAAAAAAACTTGGCATTTACAAAAAATATCCAGCTTACTAGCTTTTTCTTGTGTAATATTTTCATTCATGCATTACATAGATAACCCAAGGAAAAAATTGTATAGGCAAACCTACTAACATCGTACATTGTAGTATCTGTATACGAACAAGGCAAAAAATATTTTTTTCTGGAGAAAATTTTCACCAAAGCATTCTCCAGTTTCCTTTGGTTCCTGGAATATATAGATAGATTTATATGTGTGAAAGGAATATTGCTGAAAATAGTTAATAGAAGAGATGGCTATAGGGACAAGATTTGTGTGTATAAGAGAAGACTATACAGAGAATTTTCATGCATATGATAAAATATAGGTATAGGTACTCCGTCCTCTTGGTCGTCTTGCTCGTCGTCAGGAGTCTGAAGAAGTTTATATAGAAAAGGAATAAGAGGGAAAGGCAGATTGGGTAATTAATTATAAGAAGAGAATAGACTTTCGGTTATTTATAGCTCCGTTCCCGTCCAGCCATAATTCATGGAGAAAATTTGAATCTGAGACTCCTTTTCCCATTTCGGTCTGTGTACATAGGCATACACCAACGTATATATATATATGTATTATGTATCCTGTATATATTACAACACATAGTTTCTCTCTCTCTCTCTCAATGTGTACAGTTTGGTTACATATAAAGTATATATAAATTGTCTTTTGTAAAAGTTGTGAGCCTATTTTAATGCGGCAAAGCAAAAAATGTATTTACTTTAGTAATTATAAATTTAGATTTATTACTCTCCTTCGTCAATACCGGATGCTTTTATAATTCACATTGAGACTATAGAAAGTCCCTCTCTCTCTCTTTTACATTTACTTTTATAATGGACACGGTGTTGGTTCTATTTTAACGATTTTTTGAACAAATCTTGAACAAACGTGGCGTCCGTGCTGTTTTCTTAATACCGTTGTCGTAGTGTATGGTAAGAGTTATTATGTGTAGACTCGATGAACTAGCATTGAATCACTCCATTCATTGTCTTTTTCTCCAGGCAAAAATTTCTATAATGAGTTTTTACTTGACTATCAACCTATCGCCTACTATTACTTTTCATCTCTTTTTAAAACTTGTCATTTTTTTTACATTTAATTTTATAAAAAATTCTTTGTTGACAATGACAAGAATTAACAAATGAGTCAATCATAAAAGTTATTTAATTTACTAGAAATAATTTACATAAATTATATTAAAGAATGGGGAAAATATTCAAAAATTTTAATTGCCAAAAAAAGAGAGTGACTGCCTCCAAGAAAAGCCATGTCAAAGCCCTGCTTTATATCTGTAGTAAGTCAAATTGAACTGGATGACATTTTGTACTACAGAAAGTGGATAGTAGACTAGAATGGAAAGAGAGAGTGAGAGTTTTAGTGAGTGGATTTTTGTTAGTCCCTAAACAGAGAATAAAAGCAAATGCTCAATTTCTTTTCCTAATTAAAGTATGCAAAGAATCTTCCTTTTACTTGGAGATTCATTCCCCTCTGTGAATATTTCAAAGTAAAATAAAATATGGCTTTACTATATCCCCCTCCTATAACTAGACAAATACTGTTTTATGTACTTACATGTGTATTAAACTGTAGAAAAGAATTGTTTTTTTGAGAGTTTAACTACAATTTTATTTCTCACAGAGAGACCGAGAGAGAGAGAGAGAATGGAGATGGAGGTAGAGTGTATTTATTTTAAAATTGAAACTATAACGTTGAATGGTAAATATGTAAATGGGATGGAAACAAAGAGAAGAAGATTTTCTAATATTATTACAAGGAGGTTTGCTTGGGAAGAGACTAGAATGAGGGAAGACACATTTAAGAAACGAGAACAAGGGTATCGTTCTCCTTTCCATTACACATAGTTGAATTACACTTCTTAGTCACCTTAGTCTACGTAGGAGGAATTGTAGAGGCCTATAAGCAAAGAGAGAGAGTTTTTGATAGTTATGGAGGAATGATTATATGTACACACATAGGTGAAAACCGGGGGAGACTCACATATGGATGGAGCGTGCCATAGGTTTAGGTCCATGGAGACTCATAATTTATCCTGAAAACACGGAAAAGTTATTCAGCCTCCTCCAATTCTCATAACGGCGTCTCTCACAGCTCATTCATCATCCGATTGAAATGCCAATGGCTACCGTTTCATTTTCTGTCTCTGCTCCAATCTTCCATATTCCCTCTCTCTCTCTATTTATATGTGTATGTGTAGAGTAGTTACACATATAAAGCAGTTCCTCTTATAGAAACTTTGTATATAATCTATAACCTTCACATGTAAAAATCCATGAGGAAGACTCTCTGTAATTTGTCTCTCTCTCTCTCCATGTGTCTATGTCTGTCTTGTAAAATTTCTGAATTATGCAAATTCTTATTATTTTAATTAACTTTACTCCTCTTCATAAACAAAAATACATTTTTTCCACATGCTATGACTTACATCTCACTCCTCACTCCGTATGTGACAATCATTCCATGTGACTTGTTTTGAATTCATTCATATCATTCAAAATATTAATTTCAAGTCATCTGAATCAACTTTTGGCTCCCATCTTTTCCCAAGGATATATATACAGATATTATACAATACACTGTACCAAAAACATTATTATAATAGATCAGGTACATGAAATTAAACTAAAATAAAAACTGTGGTCTACAATATTTTTGCAAAAATAAGAAGGGGCTTCCTTCGAAAAAACTTGAAAGTGTGATAGACTTTATTTAGACAAGAGGAAGTACAAGAGAGGGAAAAAAATAAGGAAGGAAGAATATGGATGATGGTGATGGTGGGTCGAGTTTAAGTGTTTAAAATAGTAATCCAAAAGTAATGGTATGAAAGGGAGTGGAAGAATAATAGGAAGGGTTGAACGTGTTGAACCCTCCTAATGAACTAGTCAATAATTTGTTCACATGCTTAAATAGGGGCTCATTCACTATATGTGAAATGGTGAACAACAACAAACTCCTTGCAAAAGGTTCCTTCTCTCTCTCTCTATCAACTTGTTCTACATAATAGTGAATACAGAGCGGAAGGAATTGGGCTATGCACAGAAGTCTCCATTCTCCGATTTTCTATATCTGTACAACATACAATGTTGGCTATGTACTAAATAGAAAAAAAAGATGGGAGAGAATAGAAAAACTATAAAGTTTTTCTCGTGTTAGACGCCAACTTGAAAATTGTTCCCAGTTCAATAGTTTTTTTTTTAAAACTCAACCTCTGAGTTTCAAGTCTCAAGTTGAACAGAGGAGGACAATGAGAAAGAATATAAACCAAAGTGAATATGAAGTGTTATGAGAAATGTAAAGGGAAGCCTAAAGTGCTCCGGAAAAATTAGCGACCATGAATAGAAGAGAGAGAGAGAGAGAGAAAAAAAAAACAAGTTGAAAAGGGAGTGGGCTAGGAAAATTAACTTTGTTTTGTATTTATTGTGTGACTCTGTCTCCTCTCTGCTTTATTCCTATTTAAATGAATCAACTTTCTTCTGTCACAGGCAGCTTAATTTATTTCTTTATTCTCAAAAGGTTCGGTGAGCATGGCGGTTTGGACTGTAACAATATCCACAAAAAAACATTGTACATACATATTTTATATTATTATGAACATGCTCTTTCACTCCATTATGATTCCCTCTTTTTAAAAAATTTTTCTCTCTCTCTTTCTTACTCCTAAAATAACAAAACTGTATATTGTACACATATCAACATTCCCATTTTGAAAATTATTCAAAAAAATAAATTCTTATAGTGCCAAAGAAAATTGTAACCGAGAGAGAGAGAGAGAGGCAAAAAAACTCCCCAAAAGTCTAGTCTCAGAGACTACGACTAGTACAGTGTAGTAGTAGTAGAGAGAGAGAGTTAAAAGTATTAAATCAAATGAGAGACGAGGGGTATAGTCATAAATTATAATGCAATCTAAGGAGGCAAAAATCAAGATGTAAATGTAAATCATGGACTTTTTTTTTCTTCCTCTTCTCCTACTCAATGAGAAGAGTACTATATGGACTATACACATACATAGTGTATGTATTTCGTATTGTAGGCAACGGAGAAAAAAAAACAAGTCAAATGAGACATGGAGATTTTAGTCGGATATGGCATGAAAAAAAAATTGCGAATGAAATTAGGAGACGTGGTAAAAAAGAAGGGAAGAAAAGGAAGATTGTCAATGGAGGCAAGTTTTTTTCTTCTATTCCAAACTGAATCAAACTATCTGTAGGAGAGAGAGAGAGAGAGAGAGAAAAAGAATAAAGCAAAAAATAAGGGTGGGCATTTCGCCAATGATTTTCAGCCTCAATATCTTATCCTAGTGGGAGTAAATCTTGTGTGTGCCTTGAAAGTGCACACCTTGGAGGAATTTCTTTTCGTTACCGACTTGAAGGGAGAGTAAAACCTATATATTTCAATGTTACATAAAATAAAGAGATTCTTTATAATCAAATTTCATCCAAAAAGTCTAACTTTGTCACTCTCTTGGCTCCTACAAATAATTTCTTGACGCGACCTATCTAAATATTTCTTACTCTTTTTTTTTCATCCTCCTTCTCCTTCCCGTGGCCATGGGCCACTTTGAATAAGACAAAATTTATTTTTTTAATTTTAATTTTATTTTAAGTATCACAGCATTACATAATTTACAATATTGGCTTTTTTTGTGAATAAAATATATGTGGAGGGATAAAATAGAATACAATATTATAGGAAAATAATAAAGTCGGATAATAAAATGAAGAAAATTTGTAGCAAAAATGAAGGTTTATTGTTAACCGCATGTTCAGAAGCTTTAAGTCATTCCTAATTATCTCATGGACCCATTCATACAAGCTATTTCGCGGTAGGTGTTCATGCACACTCTTGAAGCTCCCCCCTGTACATTTTCCCTTTGTCATTCAACGCTTAAGTTCTATTGTCACCTCCCTCCCTTTCTGCAATTAATTATGCTGCCTCATAAAAGTTCATCAGAGTTGGAAACAAGACTTGTAACTCGCCTCATTCATTTTCAAACTCTTCTTCTTCTTCAATCCCCCCTCCCCCTTCTCTCTCCTTTCTTCTCCCCCACTTTCCAACCCTAAAAAAATAGACAAGAAAGTTGTTAGAACAAGAAACTAAAACTAAAGTGACATTTTACAATTGTTTTTTTTTGTGTAGTTTATTTTAATTGGAATATTTTTTCTATTAAAATACTATTGACATAATATTTTAATGTCTGTATTTAAATATATTTTCATGAAAAATAAATTCTCGGAAAAAAAATAAAAGAGAAAGTGGAGAAAATAATAAAGTTTAGTATTTAAAAAAAATGAGTTTGCCTCCATATTTGAATAATTTATGTAATTTTAAAGTGTGTCAAGTGTAAAGTTTATGAATGTTGAATAACTAATATTATGCATTGTACATACATGTATGTACATATATCATGTACATACATACATACATACATGCATGTATTATTTTATACCATAGAAGAGATATTTCTCGTGTGAAACTAGTTAACAATATTTAATTTAGCGCATAGATCATGTGGTTCATAACTAAAAAAATCCCATGCATATGCATGGAACACCAAGCGCTAAATAATCATGGCCCATTTGACTGTAGACAGAGAGAGAGAGAGAGAGAGACTGGAGCATTGGAGAAGCGGAACGAGAGAGAAGAAAAAATAGAGTGTTGAGGGCCACTATTTGTATAGTAGTCCCGAAAATTATTATATTAGAATTCAAGCTATATGAATTCCATTATAGAAGGATGTGGAAGCCATTAAAAAAAAGAGTCTTCTCGTGAATGAGATAAGAAGTCGCGTGTGCGGCGGAAAAAATGAGGATCTCAACTAAAACCGCGATCATAATTTTCCTGGTTCTTCTTTTCTCCTCGTTTTCTTCCTTTCGTTGGTTTTTTTCTCTCTTCTTCTTCTTCCTTGGGACTCTCTCTCTCTCTCTCTCAGTCACTACTCAGAGTATCGTACGATTTCACAATACACCATAGTCTTTTTCTTGTACTATAACTCCCATGTTTGCATACTTTCTTGAGAGAGAGAGAGAGTGGTTAAATTTATATGCAAAGGAAAAAACTTGCTTTTGACGTGATATGTAGGAGCAAGAGCCAAAGACTCCGGGACTCATCAAACATAGTTGGGTGGCATGAGAGAAAAAGAGAGAATTATATAAGATGGAATATTATTATACCGTATCTTATATAATACAATAGTTTTGCACAATTTAGGAAAGAAGCCTATGAGACTATTCAACTTGTTTTTTTCGGGCTATGCATAAACGCGGGCATTTCATATGCTTTTCCTTGTGCCTTGTGGATATAGTGAAAGTGGTAGTGGTTGTGATAATGCAGTATGATTGTATGAAATTTCCTAACCCCGTACATTTCCCCGAGAAAAAAAAAAGATTGTGCCGTCCAATCATCATAATTCCTTCATCATTCATCCGATATAAAAATTCATTAAATTTTTTCTCATCTCCTTTCTTCTTCCGTCCCTCTGGCAATTTCAATTTTGAACCGTAGAATACGTAAAGAAAGAAATTTTTCGCTTTTGCCATTTAGGCTTCCTCCACTACTTCAAGAGAGAGAGAGAGTCTTTTTCTGTATGACAGTGACATACGAGGGCATTGTAAGGATAGACGTCTATCTATTCTTTTTTTTTCTTGTGGAGATGTATGTATGTGTAAATATATATTTATATGGAGTGGAGTGGAGGACAATGTACAGTCTCATGCAGAAATATATATTTAATCTTTTAAAGGAAATGTGGACCGAAGACCGTAAATTTTGGAATTCTTGGAGAAGCCGTGGATAGAATTATTTAGCTCCCAACCCAACGTCTCTCTTGGACGGGACGGGTTATAAACTCTGAGGCTATCTTTAAGTATTTTTTAAATAGGAAACAAGCACAAGTTCGTGCCGGAAAAATCCACAGAAATAAATATCCATGATACGGCCAGAATATACATTGGTAATTAATCAGAGTGACACAACGAAGAGAGAGAGAGAGAGAGAGAGAGAGAGAGAGAGCGAGGGGGACTTTGAGAGAAAGGGAGAAAAAAAAGAAAGAAAGAAGAGAAGAAACAAAACGAGTAAAATAGACGGAAACAAATTGATTGCTCAAGAAAATTCCTTTAAATTATGAGCCAATGTTTTGCTTGACTTTGACTACCCATTAGTGTGCTAAAGTTGCACTACTCCCAAACTTTAGTCGTTGTAAACATCCTAATGTACGCTGAAATTAACACCAGCGTCAAAACTCAAAACAAAACATGTTCATTCTTTTGCATATACAAACAAAAACTCTTTACCATTTTTTTCTCTCTTTTTTTCTCTTAACCCCTCGACTCCCTATTTCTCTCTCTTTATTTTCCTAAAGTCCTTAAATGACTTTATTTTGTAAGAATAGTCAAGTGAATGAGTTTTCTTATTTTACATAGAATTTCTTTTTCACATTAGACTATACAAAGTATTAGAGCCAGAATATTGTAATAATATTTTACAGTTGATTAATAGCAAGACGAATAAATTTATGAGGTTTTTTCAACAACTCAAATTCAAAATTATTTTGAATGGGAGAAATTCCCAAAATATTATCCTCTTCATATATAAATATGTATAGTACATATTTAGTATTTGTATAAAATAGAAATTGACATTCTTTGAAGATTATGAGACAGAATAAATTCCAATTTGAGAATTTTTCTCCCTCTCCCCCTCTATCCTCAATCTCAATTTCTAGTCAATGAAAAATTTGTTGGAGAGGATTATGAAAATTTCTGAGTTGAGTCTATAAAATAAGAGAGATATGAATAGTTGAAGGGGGAGATGGAGGTTGATCAAAAATATTTTTTTTGGAGAGAATAAAAGTTTTGAGGAGGAACTATGAGGATGATGGGAGGGAGGTAGAGGAGGAGGAATTGTACAGAGAGAGAGAAAGTGTGTAAGGATATGGCATGAGGTTTTTGGGCTACGTGATTCAACATGATGGACAAAATGTATTTGTATTCCTCCTGATTCCTATTTGAGGAAGAAGAGCTTATTCTTGTATAAATTTCTATGCAAGGAACGGAGTTGCTTAGTTTATATTCGACAAAGTATAGGATTATGCATCCACTGAGAAATATTGTCAGTGGTGAGTTTTTGGGGGTCTATGTAGACTACAGTAGATGTGGATAGTACAGAGTGAGTCTTTGATCGCGAGGGCATGTGGCAAAGGGAGATTGTCCTTTCACATCACGTTCTCTCACTGGTGATAGAGGACATCTGCTCTTCCAACAGAATCCGACGACAAGAACCCGCAAGTGCGAAGACGAGAAATGAATGGATGATATTTATTTTATTTTTGCTTGCATTTCACATGGTTTTCGCATCTACGGCCCAACATTCAACTCAGATCATCTGATGATTTATCTCTTGACGACATGTTTTGTCGATTTCCCTTTGTCCATGCTCATCTTCCTCTCTCTCTCTGTAATACTCCAAGGAGCAAGGAGCATTTGAGGTTATTTTGATGCTGTCGTTAGGCTAGGCAGATACATGCACACAATCTTGTCTACTTATTTTTCTTTTTTGTTGAAAAAAAATTATTTTAAGGATTTATATATCTACAGACTACAGTTAAAATAATTTTCTATTTTATTTTATTTTTCAACCACATTTGATCTTGATTTTTTTTACTGTCAAAAGTATTCTGGAATGTTCATCTTTTTGAAATTGTTTTTCAAAAAATTGACATGACAAATAATGTTCTCTCTTTTTCGAAGAAGGGATGAGTGACAAGGTGGACTGGGTTGGAAAATAAAAAAAATAAAGAGTAAAATTGGATAAAGTTGATTAATATTGCGAATTTGCTGAGGCAAAGGATATTTTAATTGAGTCTTGTGTCTACAATTTCCACGAGTCAGGAAAAAGAAGGAGGAGATGTGTATAAAGTATAGACTATGATTGTGTATTGTACATGAAGAGAGAGAGAGTATGGAAGAGTATACATAATGAAATTTTTCATTTCTCGTAGTAGTAATAAATAAGGGAGGAGAAAAAGAGGAGCGGGCGCTAGAATTAGAGTCTAGGTCTGCGGCAGGAGCTCAAAGTTTGACAAAGTACAGACCAGGGCCAGGGTGAGATTAGTTAGCTGCCATAATTTCAAAGATGGTGAAGGGTGTGATGCTTCTGTGTTCTTATGTCCTACGTCCTTCCCGGACTCTTCTTTTGCCAAGTATAGAGAAATTTTCTCCTTTTGCAATCCAACCTCCACTTCTACATTACATAACAATCCCCCCTCTCTCCCTTTATTCCTCTACACTATACTACAAAAGCAGTGTGAGTTAGTGTATGAATGGAGACGTACAGACAAAAAAGTGTACATATATAAACATAATGTTCATGGAATAAAATGAGAGATGAAATGATGGTGTGTGTAGGCTTTCCTTCTCTCTCTCTCTCTCCATGGGGAAAAGCATGATGAGAAAAACGAGAGAGCCAAAGAGTCAGAATTTGTTGGCTGGTCGGTTAAAATTGCGAAGAATTGTGTGTGTATCAAGTGTGATAGCTGGGCTTATTCTATCACACAATGGAAAGAATATAGAAAACTTTATATAGTAACTAAAAACTACAGGCACTCTTTCTCAGTGGTGTCTACCTTAAACCTAACATGGCAATAAATGGAATATGGAAGGAGCACAAGTGCTCATACTAATAATACTTATCTTCTTCATGCAAGGCATCTCACAATGTCATCCCTGTACAAACTATTGTAAGTTTTGTGTGTACGAGAATATTATATATTATTTTTTTCTCTACAATAATATATATATATGTAGGCTACACACATGAATATGAACAATAAGTAGTCTTAGTACGGGCAATACATCACTTACATATAAATTTTGTTCAGACTTGCCGAGGTGGTGTGTAGCGACCATCTATCAGCGTTCGGAATAAAATTTTTGTCGTATCCAAAAATTTATCATGTTCTCGGCTCTCAGCACTCTACCCAACTCACATTTATTTCCTAAATCCGAACCCATAGACGTTATCCTTCGGTCCATTTTATGTGCCATACAGCCAAAAAAACACTACTAGTCTAGTCGTACTACAACTAGAAGGCAAAAAAAAATAGTTCTATACTCTCAGCTCCAGCTTTTTAAAAAGGGAAACACGTGCCTGGACAGATATTTTGTAGAGAAATGTGTTTAAAAATATATCCAGTTTTCTAGATTTATATTGTAAATTTGTAGTAAATGTCCTTCAATTTATTTCTCTTCAATTCCATTCCACATGAGAAAGATTTATCTCTCTCACTCTCTACAATTTACATTTTATTTTGTATTACTTATTTTACTGTAGAATAATTTTGTATAATGTATGCATAAAATTCAACTGAAAATTAGGTGAGGACTTTTTCATTTTTAAAAAAAATTTAAATGAATTCATTTATGAATAGTCGTTAAAGTTGAATAGCTTAATTAATTAAACTGTAAAAATTACTGAAGAGAATTTCTTTATGTGTAAAGTTAATTTTGGTTATATATAAAGATTTAAAAAAAAGAAGAGAGGGACTCATGTGAGTAACAATGGAGGAGAAGAAGAAGAAGATTCATCACAATTCACAGTAGACTTAAGACGTTGCATAATGAACTCGTAAGAAAGTTGAGATCGGATTTTCCGCATTTCATTTTTGCGCCTTGGGAGAGAAACCAGGGAAGAATACAAATGTAGATTAAGCTTCTATTGGAGGTTTGGGATTTAGAGGTAGGTGAGGGAGCTTTAAGTCTATAATTTTCTTCTTCATGCTAGGCAGTACGTCATTGTATTTGGTATGGAGTCGTGAGGTGCATCCTATATGATCTATAGCTTTATCTCCCCGAATCTCTTACATTTTCTTCTTCTTCTTCTTTGTGTATTATATTATTATACGAAACCCATCTTCAGCTCGTATATTTTTTTTACTACAAAAGAAGGAGCAGTAGCTAAGAAGAAAATCTTGCAGACAAAATATTCTCTCTCTACAGTTTGCAAATCATTCTAACTCACTTGAATGTGAATCATCTTGACTTTTTTTTTTAAACAAGATGTCAAAAAATGAAGGCTTATTTTACTCTCCAAAATTTCTTATTACAAAAATATTGCTCATGTTCAGATTTTTATTTTAAAACTAAATTATTTTAGTTTCATTCATTCAGGGAATCGAATCAATTTTTTTATTAATTAAATAAAAAGAAAAGTTTGGTACATGGAAACTTTGTAAAAAGTATTTAATATTTGTTTATTTATGTAATAATTTAAAAGTAATATAGCTCATATATATATAATATGATATATAAAAAATGTTGCACATAATAAATCAGGATTATGCATCTCATTCTCTTCTCTGTAGTTTTCTACACAGTCAAAAAGTTTTATGGACAAGATGTATGACTACCCAGCTCTCTCTCTCTCTCTCTCTCTCTCTGTATATATGGAGGATATTTCCTGTACAAGTTTAAAATAAATCTTTCTTAATTTAATAAAGTTGGAGGCAACTAGCCCGAGTCCTGAGTCTCCACAGAGAAAAACTTGGTACAATATTATACACCACATGTCTAATATTACATGAGTCTTAATTGAAATCATCACACTAGTAAAAAAAGATGAAAAGTGTTTTCCAAAAAAAAGAGAAACATTTTTTTAATCAATATTATGTAGTTGGAACACTATGAAAAAAATGGGAAATAAATATTAAGGGAAGATGAGGTGTGTGTAATATATTAAAAATTTCGATTTCCCTCATTTCTATAAAATGAAATATTTATTTGTAGAAAAGTAGTAGTTTCTAATAAATAATAGAGAGAGAGAGGAAGAAGGATTGAGAGGGAATTAAGTGGGAAATGTAGCATTGCCCGTAAAACCGAGTTCATTTACCACCCAAAGCGATGGGTAATGAATTGTATGCAACACCCAATAGGAAAATAGTAACCTCACCTGTATATATAAATAGTTGTATGTGTGCCATGTCAAAGCCAAGTAGGAGGAAGAAGGATATGGATAAAGTGAAATAATGTGTTTGGAATTTTAGGCAAACTCAGCATGTGACTTTTTAATAGCCACAATGTCTCCCTATTGTTTTCTCCATTTGGAAAATGTTTCATGAAAAACAAAAGGGGCTCACGTGTATAGTCTACCATGACAGATACCACAAGTTTGTAAATTGTTTTTTTTGCAAATAGATTCATTGTTTTCTATTCAAATTATTTTCTCGGGGCTTTTCAGGTACAAAATTTCTCAATCCCTTCTTTTTCTCCATAATATAAATGGGACTAGAATGAGAGAGGGAGAGAGAATGAAAGTTGTGGGGAAAAGTACACAATGTTTTTTTTTGTATAAAGTATCATCAAGAGACAAGACATGCTCAAGATAACCTGCATAAATAATCAAGTAAATAACACTTTGAAGCAATAAATAGTGCTTGGAGTTGTATAAGAATATTATCAAATTTCCTCGAGTGAAATTGAGTCTCTCTCCCCTTCCCTTCCACATCCACAAACACAGAAAGATTACTTGTGAGAGAAGAGAACTGGCCTTTAAGTAGAAAGCAACTCTATAATATGCTCATGCTGTTATTTGGCTGGCGGGAAGAGAATAATTCAAAGGAATGAAACAGAGCGAGAAATGCATCTTCACATCTTTTTGCAGAGAGAGAGAGAGAACGTCTATACAGTTAACCAGCTTTTTTGGTGGTATATGTGTCTGTATTCTCTATAACGAGTAAACGGCACGGCACGCCAAGCCGCGAAAACCTAGTGATTTACTACTTTCCGGAAATATCCTATATAAATACCAATATATCTAGGAATTTCGGGACCTTCGTGACAAGAAAAATGAGTTACATATACAGACAATATTTCCTCATAAAGAATGCCGCACTGCTGTTACGCTTTTTTTTCTCTTCTTCCTCTTCTCAAACACCTAAAAATTTCTTCCTCTCCTTCTAAGTCTGATGTACGTACGACACACTATACATTCTCCATTTTCTTTAGCATGTAACGAAATGAAGTGTAAGAAAAAGAAAAAAAAGAAGAATTACAAGAAATGTATTGAAGTTGTTCCTATCTAACTTATGTACATCCTGAAAAAAATAACATGTAAGACTTTCTAGGAGTATAGAAAAAGAAAACGATTCTAGCAAAAAAAAAAGTAGCCAGCACTTTAGCCAGCTTCCTCACACGATAGTGTAGGGTGTAGAGTAAAAAAAAGTAGAGGGAATTTGATATTGATACTAAAAGAAACTAAATCTACTCACTCTCTGTAGTCTTAGTTCTGGAAGGAAACACATTTTTTGCCAAGTCAATAGATTCAGGCAATCACACCAAAAATTTTCTCTCCCCCCCCCCATTCGAACCCATTGGTCTTTATCTTATAATACTTAGGCCACTATTTTATAGTTGAAAAATATCTGCCAAAGTGAAAAGTTTTTTTTTGGGTTTTGTTAAGAATAAAAAACTTTTTATTTTAATTTACAAAAAATTAGGGAAATTCTCTGTATAAAATGGGAAATAAATACAAAGAATTGACAAATTCATTGAGTTAAAATAGAAATAGAAATGTGGACACAAGTATAAATAAATTTAAAAAATTGTAAAAAAAATAAACTTGACTAACAATTTATCTTTGGTGTTTTATCGTATCATCATGTTGATGATGGGAATGCACACCAGAATCATAATTCATTGAGTTGATAAAATAGAAATGGAAGCTTTTATTTTGGTAGAGACCAGAGACTCTTAAAATTCTCTCGCCCATCTCTCCTACATTAGAGACACCTTTCACATGAGCTCCTTGTTCATTGGGATTTTCTATGTGTACACTTTTTTGGTTGTATAAAAAGAGAGAGAGAGAGGAAGCTAATGAATAGATTGAATAATGGGCGGCAGGGTGAAAGAAACTCATTAAAAATCTTTAACCCTATGATAAAGCTGGCGAGGTGGAATCCATCATATTGTTTGGACTTGAAAACCCGGGTGGAGTACTTGTAACCAGTGCCAGTATTAAAAAAGGAAAAAAAATAAATTTTGCCTCGTTGTTAAACTTTTTTTCAATGAAAATGGTTGAAAAGGCCATGTTGTTCACCATTTGATTGGAGGACTCGTTGTTCCTATCATTTCTTATCTTTTTGCCTCACCATTGATCAACTCTCATCCTCCTTGCCTCATGGTTCCTTCCAACTGAAAAAAAAAGTTTTTCTTTTGTACAAAGACTACTCCTTAAGGACTCCTCTCTAGGTTGGTCTACCCAAGTCTTGGGTACTTTGTGTTTAGTGTAAAATGTGGAACCTGACGGACTCTCTCTGGACTCCCTGATGTGAATTGAAAGACCTCTGTTACGCAATGCGGAAGGGACCACCTCAATATTCCCTTGTTTATATTAGATACAGCTACAAACTGTAATGGAGAAAGTATGGACCCTTAAGTACTATACATATAAAATATGTGTAGGATATATATAAAAAAGTGTCTATGGTGTACAGTTTAGTTTAGTTTGAGGCACGTAAATTATCCCAATATTTAACACGGCAAACAATTAAAGTATTCAGACACATAGACAACAAGTCTCTCTAACACACACACACTTTTTAAAACCTAACTGGCTTTATGCTAGTTTATTTATGATTTTCTAAATAGTTTACCTACCCATGGGTCTTGAATTTTGTGTAGCACCTGCTGGCAGCTTCATCTCTCTCCTTGAGGCTTCTTGAACCAATCCTTCCAATGTCTGTGAATAGAACTTTTTCTTCTCCTCCTCCTCCTCCTCCTCCCCCTCCTTCCTCCAAAAAAGATCTCGAGAGACCTGTGAACAAAAAATTTTTATACAGTCGGTGGAATGAACAAGAACCTTTTATAAAGTTGAAGCCATTATAATCCCATTATCGAATAAATTTATTAATATATTATTATACACATAATCTATGCACGAGACCTCCCTTCTCTCTCTCTCATGCATCTTCTATTAAATTCTTTACAGTAAAACATTCTCATAGTAAACATGGGTTGGATGATTCATGATTCAGTAGCTACAGCTCTAGAGTACGAGTAAAAAATGAAAAAATCTTTTTTAGAATTCATTTTTAAACCATTTTTCTACTACCAAGTATGTACGAGTACCATAATAAATAAATAGGTTGAATTAAATATTGCCTGAATTAAATATTGTTGAGATTGTGATAATTATAAAGAAAAAATTAAATTATTATTATTACAATTGAAAACATGAGTTAAAATAATAAGAACGTGTTGGAGTTGTTGTTAAAAAAAATTAATAATTACTATTTTTGTGGTTCTATTGTGATTCTACAATATATGTGGAATTAGTATATATATATATATATATATATATTTGTCGAGATAATTCGGCCAAAGGCCTTAAAAGTGGAGAAAAGAAATTTAAAAAATGCACGAATTTGTATTAGTCAGTCATGGAATGTAATGTTAGACCCCCAACAAAGGATCAAAAAATATTTCGCACTAGAATAAGGATAATAGAGTATAACCACAGTGCTGAGAAGGGATAAGTGGCTGGTTAAAGTGGACGTTGAAGGAAACAGATAATTTTATATGTATCCGTCTCTCTCTCTCCCATATATTTTGCAAAGTTAGCATTATACCTCTTCAAATTATATGTGAAATGTTTCAGAAACAAGTCACACTTGAACTAAACGTAAAACTACAAGAAATGTTTTTTTTCCCTTTACCTCTAAATATAATTGAGAGAATCACGTCAAAAAACTTTAAAGACACACAAAAAAAAATCTACACATAGTCTCTTCACTGTATTTTATACATATAAGTGTATCTGTATCTGTACGAGTGGTAAACTGTTAAGAGTTCATTTATTCTATTTTATTTTACTATCCAATTTTTTTTCTATGTTAAAAACCAGCGTTACATATTGTATACAATCTAGTCATATTATTTTATAGAGAGAAAAAAAAGTTGAACAGTAGTAAACTATACTTATACATCAAGTGCAAGTAAATAAACCACAGTAAATTGTAACTAACTACGGATAGACAATATAAGAGAGAGAGAGAGACTGTACAATTATATATATAATGTAAAACTACAATAATTTTGTTTTACTACAAAAAAATTGTACAATTGTAAGATTCAATCTCTCTATTTGCACTCAATTCTCTCTCTCTCTCGTCTCACATTCTACGGAGACGTGGTATGAAAAAAATTGTTGTAAAAAAAATTAACTGAAATCGGTCAGTTAGAACGTCTTTTTTTTTGTACATGTACACAAATCACTAGAGACTTTCAAGGAGGAGACAACCGACCAATGAAGTTATAGAGAATAAAGTTGGAAAAAATCAAAAAACTCTTCAAAACTTCAAAACTTGCAATGCTGCAATTTGTCTTGTATTCTCCATTTTTTTCATCTCTACTTTGTATTCCATGTAATTCTGTAGAGAGAGAGAGACTCACTTGACGATGCAATGAGAGCTTCTTCATAGAAAAAGGGAAGAGGCAAGCTGAAATAATTGACGGTTTTCACTCTGTCTGGAAGCATCCGCTTCTTCTCATTCTTGTACATTTTAACATGGAGAGAGAGAGAGAGCAAACCATGCAATTTTTTGAGTTCATATTAAAAACTATGAGAGATTGATAGAGACTATATAAACCAAATAGTTAATAGTAAGTTTCGGACCGTCGTCATTGCTCATTGTCAGCCTGGAGGGCAGTTATTCTTTTTTTTGAGAGAGAAAAAAGGCTACCAGATTGATAGATGGATGAATGGTTGGCTTTGAAAAATCCTCTTCATCATTCAACTATGTAATAATCAAGGAGGTTTGAATGTATTAACTTACACCTTGTATACTTATGTATACACATGTGTACTTATTCATCCCCTCTTTCTACAGATTCCCTTCTCTTATGTTGTGCAAAATTTTATAAAGTTTCTTATTAGAAAAATATTGGCTCGAGACTGGAGAGAAATATTTTTTAAAATTTGACATGGCAGGTAGATTATAAGGGGAACTTTTTATTTTTTTTTCATATATGTAAAAAAAAATATTTAGTCCGCCTCTACATGTGAATTTGTAATGATAGGGGAATTATTTCAATTTGTAAAATCAGGATTTAATGAACAACGATTATACAATTTTTTGGAAGCTGAGCGCTGAGCTGAATTATGATCCGTTGAATATAAAAATTTTTTTTTTTATTAAATATTATATCTCTACAGTTTAATCAATTGGTTTTGAATTTATGGAGAGTCTCTGTAAGTAGGTGTATGATAATAATTTGAAATTTTGAATCTTTTTTTTAAAATGAAACATAGCATTAGTACATAGTTTTCAATCAATTAAATAATCATATTATTTAATTTAAAAAATATTATTTTTTAAATTTTACTGCTCAATACAAAATAAACTTGTTAGTAAATTGTTTAGTTAATTTAAGTTTATTTTACTATTGTTTTAAAATGTGGCCTAAATTAACCAAAACAATGAAATGTTTGTCCAATGTGACGAATGGTTTTTTGGCTATTTTTTTGTGTTATGAAATATTATTCCAAAAGAGTTACATGTATTCAAGTCATTTTGAAATTGAAGAAAATTTTTTTTCTTATATCCCTCATGTGTATTATACACACACTACACATTGAGTAAAATATTTTTTTCCTCCCAATTCTCCATTTTTTTAAGACGGGAAAGAAGAGAGAGAGAGAGAGAGGAAGATGGATTTGATTTATGTGAGGCAAAGACGAGGTCTGGTGGAGAACATTAATATGGACAATGTATTAGATATTCGCATGATGGTTCATTGTTGTTGGCAAGACAAGCTCTTGCTGAGCAACATGATTCATACCATTCATTTTCAGCCTTTTTTTAAATCCCTTCCACCATACCTGCCCAAACTGAATATCCAGGGCTACTACAGATAGTTCGCTTCTTCACTAGACACCAACTTGGGCCAATACCAATGCAAAGTCTACCAAACATGGACCAACCAAACCAAACCACCATGGCGTAAATGACACGTCGTAGCCCAATCTAACTTAACATGTACTTGTGTTTAGTAATATACATATATATACACTCCATAGTTTCTCATCCATAATTACTTTCTTATTTCATCTTCCTCCTCCATTTATTTCTATCCAGAGAAATCACAATTAAAATGTAAAAAAGTGGTTACAAAAATAATGAAAATACAAAATATATCAAAAACAATTTTTTCTAGTCTCAAGTCTCACTTCTCAGAAATAATACTCCATGTAGAAAAAAACAAGTAAAAATTGACGTTTTGATAAATTCTGACAATATGAATATCAAGTTGAAATTTTAACGTAGGTAGTATTTTTTTTAAAAAAAATTCACATTTCACATTCAAAATACCCAATGGACAATCTAGAGTGGAATGTATTGTAATATAACGTAAAAGTTATATAACATTTGCGGAATTTTTGTTGGTGGGTAAAATGTGAGTGTGTGTGTGTGTATATTTTAGAAATATGTAACTTTTTTTTGAGCGTATGTTCAATTGTACATGTTCAAGACTGCAGAAAACGTCGAGTTTAATACATGAGAAAGCCAGGGATAGACAGAGAGAGAGAGAGATGAGGAAAAACAAGAAAAAAAACGAAGAAGAGAAGCGTTCATGATTTATTATGGGCTCCTCACTCAAGATTTACGACCACACAGTGTGTCCAATAGATTTTGAGATGAAGGAATGAACCAACGAGAAAAAACTCCACCTGTTCCCAAAAACTTTTTTTTTCTCCATTTTTTTTCTTTGATACTTTTTTTCTCTCTTCAAAAAATATTATGCACTATCCTTTATATGTGCAATAATAATAAGACCCTTTTGAATCCTCATGAATACTCAATGCACTCAATGCATATTTTGCCCATTTGCGACAACATAATTGTTTCATTTAATTTTTCATATTATAAAATATACAAAATATATATGTATATATAATTATCATATAAATCCATGTATAGACATTTATACAAAAATTTGCCTCATGTACTTAATAATGCCGATGGCATCGGTAATCGGAAATTGAAAAAAAGAGCCCATCTTTATTTTTTCAAAGAGAAATATTGTTTCACAACAATTCCTCAAAGATTACAAAACACAGATTACACTTTGACTAAGTTTCCTGGATACATTTTTTTATTATTAAAGGAAAAATTATTGATACAATCAAAAATCATGTTGGTTAAAATATATTGCATCTGTTAAAAAGAGAGAAAAAAAAATTGTATGAAAAATAAATGGTTTAAAACCAAGAAATATTTTTACCAAATAAAAATTAGACTACAAAAATTGTAATATAGAGTTTGTGATATAAGATCGGAATTTTTTAAAAGATGAATTAGTCAAAAAAAGAATATTGTAGCTAGAAGCATTAAAAAAAATGAGAGAGAGGGGACTTTTAAGAGAGAGAGACTTAAGATAGAAATGACCATACTGAAAATTTTTGCGTAGAAAAAAAAAAGTTATTCGATAGGTGATACACCTACAGATGGAACACGGATAAGGACTGACGAGGTTCGCCAAGATATGTTTTAATCGCTAATAGAGTCATAAATAAGGTCGATTGCTAATGAAATTATAAATCTAAAACAAAAAGGGGGTTGGGTGGATCCATAAAAAGGAAGAAGAAATAGGCACGGCGAAACCAAAAGTATATAATTTAAACCTGGGAGCAAGGTGAGGAAATCCATGATGTACGTACCTGTAATATTCTCTCCCCCCCATTATATATTACCTTACATACATCACTATTTTCTATGTGTGTGTTTGTACACTACATAACAATGTCCGTTCATTTTTGCTGAGAGAGAGAGACCAAAGACTCCGTCTCTTTTTTTCCAGCCATGGTATTTATGTCTTTACATATGGACTGCGTGCGAGAATGAGACCCCATGTATATTGCGAAGGTTCATAAACAATGTAAAATACCCATAGGATGATGCTGATAAAAAGTATACTAGCAACTTTTCACTTTGTATACGTCCACTCTCTCGTGGTCTGGGCTATGCACGATTCGTGGCTGAGAAACGAGCTCTAGGCTTTACTCGTTTTCTTAGGAGAGAGAGAGAGACGTACATATGGAAGCTTGTAGCTTTTTGTAGTTTATGTGAAACTGAAAACCCAGTAGAAAAAGAAACGAGCAAAAATTGTTTGACGTATATGATGATACCCACTCTATATAGACTGGGTTAAAGGGCTCTCATATATAAAGCTCGTGCATGTACACACGTTTACGTCTTTGCCATCAACATGGAAATCAACATAAACATGAGCTACAGCATCACGAGGTTGCATGAGCATCAGCAGGTCATAAAGACAGTTAAACAAGCACATAAATAGGTGTATTACAATGTAGTAACTTAATCACACGATTTTTTAACTCGCAATAGAATACAAAGTTCTCTCTCTCTTACATGTATGTCGACTCATCCCCATGTACATACACATAGAAAAGTATATAGGGCGTCAGGGTGCTCTAGAGTTTACGCTGAGTGAGACAGACAGAGATACAACTACCAACAACACCAAGGGAAATAACTATAAAATATCAGTTGTAAATTAAATGAACCTTAGAGAGAGAAAAAAAAACCGGCTCTTTTTTTACCTCTAAGGTATACCACTATCATACAGTCGATAACCCGCCATGATTTAGATTCTCAAGAGTTTTTTGTAACAATATCTTTGTCTCTATTGTGTTCTACTCATCTGCAATTTTTTCTTCTTTACAACTACAACTTCTTCAGTTTCACTCTTAATTTATTTACTTCCCCCTCTAAACTCAAGATTGTACTTTTGTACTAGTCATGTACTTAGCTTTTTTGTGTGTAAAAACTCATATTATGCTAATTTATGTACCGCTGTCTGTAGCTCTTCTTCTTCTTCTTTTAATTCTTGTTCCATCTTTGAGCAACAAGGAGGAGGAGGAGGGGGGTAATTTTATTCTTCTTTTTTATTATAATATTAAAATATATAAATACAAATTTTTCATATATATTTCATTCCCACCTCGATTTAATTTTAAAAGGGATTTTTTTAAATTGGCCATTTCTAATGGAATTCTTAATTTCTCAACTGTCTCACTCTCTCACTAGACTCGTACTTTTCTAAATGTGTGTGTGGTTTCACAAAGAAATAAAATAAATGAAGCATTTCTCACTCACAAACATAACAAGACAAGTTAAATGTAGATGAAACAATTGAAAATTATTCAAAAAAAGAGAGAAGGACTCACTCAACATGCCAAGAATTTTATGTACCTTTTGTTACGTACATAATTGATTTTTAAAAAAAATTGTACAAGGTAAAAAACAATTCTGTATTTGTGTTAAAAGTAATAGAAAGAAATTTTGTATCTTTTAAGTTTACAAGAGAGAGAGAGAAGAGGGAAAGACATGATGGAAAAAATATTGCCAAGGATGAAAATTGCGTGATAAGCGCTTAATTTTTGGCCTAGACATTCAGTTTGGAGATACTTAAGAATGTGAATTATGGATGGGGAAAGTGATGTAAAGGACTGGAATCTAATGAACAACTTAGAGCACGATAATAGTACGGTCTAGTGAGAGAACAGTCGATAAAATAAAAGACTCAGAGAGAGAGGCACAACCTATATCTGTACATAAGTACATATATGTACTATCAAAGTAGAGCCGGATTCAGAAGCCAAGACGGCTTCCCTCTCTAATAATGATGCTTGAGCTCTTCCCTGCACTTCATTTAGGAAGTCTAGAGAGACTTTTAGCTTTATATAACCATCTTATAACTCTACACATTAATAGGTACAAAACCTCTATCCCCCTCTCTCTCTCTATTTCTTGTCTTCCGATCTGCTCATCTCCATCTCAGTCCTTAGAACAAGGAAAAAGGGAAGATAATGTTGACTGAAGAAATACATACAAGCTACTTTAATATTATTATCCCCTTTTTGGTTTTTTTTTCGGTGTATAAATGCTCATCACATTTACAGATACAGATACACAATTCACGATGTGACGGGGGAAGGACTAATAGATAGAGAAAAAAGCAATATATATTACAAAAGGGATATGATAGGAGAGAAAAAATATAAAAGAAATGGAGAATCTTTCTCACCCTTTTTTTACAAAAAAAAGAAGAACGGCATTGTAGATGCCGGCTGACTGACTGATGATGCGAACGATAACGAGGTACGCAGTGCGTTCTCTTATTTTTTCATTTGGAAAAAAGTCCCTTTGAAATAAGTTTTTTTTCTAAAACATTATTTTTGTCTTGAGACTACTATCGAGTCACCAATGAGTCAGTAGAGTATTTAGTCAAGAATGGTTTTCCTCAACATTGTCATTTATCAACATCATGGCGATCTCTTGGAAGAGAAAATTGTCTCCTCTGTACAAGTCTACTCTGTAAACTGACAAACCAATGGATTTTTGCTTGTTTTTTTCAATTGTTAAAATGGTGAGAAGTTCTAATACTTTTTTTTGTATTGTTCAATTTTCTTCTTTAGTAAAAAGATGCTGACTTTCTACATGGGATTGTGATGGAGGACTGAGAACAATAAGAGTTGTAAAAAGTCGTCCTTGTCGTCATCTTGATTGTATTTAGTCTTTAGTGGTATTGTACAATGTAGTAGACTGTACTGTATGTACACAAAGTTAGTAAAATCGTTAATCAACTCAACTTAATTCTTTCTTGGCCCGTCCGTCTCCGTACTGTACTTTTTTTTGTGTGTAGTGTAGACTTAAGTATACAAATGTGTGGAATATTTTTCACTTTGTCTTTTCGTCCTTTTTGTCTCTCTTTTTTGAAAAAGGAAAAAAAGCAGGATCTAAGAGAACACAGTCGTAAATCTAATGGTTAACCATGGAAATTCTTTATCTGTTCCTATCTTGATTCACCTTTTTTTTCTCTATCCTCTTTTTTCTTGTTTCTACTCTTATTGCAAATGAAGGATTAGTCCTCTCGTTTCAAAGGTGCGGGTTGACGTAAAATAATGGATGAAAAAAATTGTACATTTAATAACATTATAATTTTCCATGTAAATTGAGACCAGAATTGTTTGAATTTGCAATTAATATTAATTTTATAACTTGTATTAAAAATGGATGACAAAAAATGTAAACGAGAAATGTTTGTGTATTTTACAACATTTAAATAAATTTTCATTCAACAAAAATGTATATGTGAGGCACGAGATACATATGTGTGTTCTACGTGTAGTTGTAGTAGAAAAAAATGTTTATAGTTGAGCAAGTGAAAGAAGAAGAAGAATGAGGGAAATGTATTTCTATTTTGTGTAATAAATTTCATTGAAACACCGTCATCCATCACTGAACTAAAAAAAATAGGAATACCGTTAAGCTGGCCAAATTTTTTTTTTTTTGACAAAACTACAAGAAACTGTACATCAATATCTGTACTAGAGGAACAGGCTACAAATATATGTACACAAAATGGGGGACTACTGTCATTGGATTTACGTTAGCCTATTATATTTATGTAACAGATGAATCCTACTATTGGCTAACAATTATGCAAACACTTTGTCTATTTTTGTATAGATTGAAATTTATATAACCTTTTTTGTTATATCTATTTCTCTCTCCTATCTATAGTGTAACATTCTATGGTAATGCATTTTGTCAATTTAATTGATCCTTTTTTATATAAATGTTTCAACTTTGTTGGCAGTCAAACAAACATACACTTAAATCCAACGGAAAGGGAATTGGCCACATATAAAAAAATAGTATGTGAGGAATCAAGAGCAGCGAGAGATTCTAAATAGTAAATAGTCAAATTTATATCCTTTAGTATTTAACAATTCAACATAAAATTTATTGAGACATTTTGTGCAAACAAAACTTTTTTTTTGAAAATTTAATATTTACTAAATGAATCAGTTAAAATATTCATTTCCTCATTCATTCCTCCTCCTCTCAATAAATATTAACAGTGTAATAACCAGATGGTTAATTGAGGAGAAAAAATTGACGGATATTTTCTGCACTTTTTGTAACAAGACAAAAAAGTGACAAATCATCTACACTGCCCAAATGAGCCCACAAGCAAATAACAAATATAAACATATGTACAGTCAGTGCAGTAGTACTAATAATATACATAAAGTTGGACCAGACATTATTTCATGTTTTTAAAACATGAAGCTTCCCTTTTTTTTAAAAAAAGTTACCTATCTGTATATAACCCTCATGAAGGAAAGGATAAACTTTTTTTGTTTGGAAAGCTGGGCCAATTTCTCTCATTTGTTCTCTCTCTCTCTTGTCCTGTGTTGCTTTCCTTTTTTTAAAAACAAAAATTTGTTTCAATTTATAGGACCCGGGACCTTCTCCCTTTTTTCAATATTGTCACAATCAATATGTAGCTCTTCTATACAAAATATGAGTGCGAGGGACAACCCCCCAATTTTTTAGGCGACTTGATTTGTACGAGAGAGAGAGAGCTTAAAAAATATTCAAAATTTTACGTTCAAGTAAACACAATTATTTATAGTCATGAAAATTTCTATCCCGTAAAATATTCACAGTAAAGTGCATGTGTATTCTAAAGTGAACCTGCCAGTACTGCGGGAGTACAAAATTAAATGTAAATTTTAAATCTATTTTGGTTCCTCCATCATGCGTATCAGTGAGAGAGAGAGAGAGAGGGTGGCCATATCAGTTTTTTGAAAATTGACCAAAGGTCCTTTTGCATGGAATTTAATATTTAGAAGAAAAAAAATGACAAGTTTGGCATAACCAATTAAAAATCAACCACGACGTTTGCCTCCAAAAATATGCTCAAAGGACTGTTTGACAGACCATGGCAAATGAGGCTCTTTGTCCAATACAATGGATGGTAATAGTGTAGTAAATCAGAATGGTCGATCCCTATTTGTCAACTCTTTGCCAAGCACGTGCATCCGTTTGTTGTCACTCTTGTCTATGTCAACCCTTTTTATTTCATGGAGAAGTGCCCCCCCTCCCTTTTTCCAACTTGGTTTCGGTATCAAAAGTTGCACTTAGGTACAAATGAGAACACTTTTTCATACCAGCCAAAAATGGTCACCCCCCTCTCCTCTAACCATAAGGGTAGTAGGGGCAGTATTAGTTTAGTCCCCTTTTTTCTGGTCCAGAACTTGCAAGTTACGTGTTGTGAGAAAGGTCAAGTTGTATATTACACTAAAAAAAATATTTATTGACTAACCAAACTGAGGTTTTGTATTTGTGTACATCCATAGCCCCCTTTTTTCTCTTGTAATGTCAATTCTCTCGTTTGTCATCATTACAAGGCTAAGTCTCGTGTTTCATGGCTGAGTACTATAAGAAGGTTCTCTCTCTCAAAAAAAAGAAATGGAATGACGATCAAGACAAAAAATTGATGATGACGACGTAAGGAATTTTTTCCATGGCGCCAATTAAAGTCGTTTATGGACAAACATCTTTTACTTCCGTTGATACTCTTCTTACATAAAAAAAATCCTTGTCAATCTCTTATAAAGCTTGGTCATGTGACATGTTGTCTATGCACTACAAATATTTTTTTGCAAATCATTGAGATTGCACAATTGTTTTTAATTTGGTCTGTCTGTGTCTGTGTGCAGTCTAGGATTTTAATTTGTGTGTGTGTGTGAACAAACTAAAAAAGGAAGAACAATAGAGAATTAAAATTATATAATGAGATTAACATTGAATTAAAAAAAACTTAACTACAGATACAGACTAATAGAGTGTTTAACTACACACACATAAAAAAAATTTTTGACAAATGTAACTTGGTAAAAGTTATTGATGGGACTTTGTCTAAAAAAACTTACACATATACTTTTTTGTACAACATACTCGTACATATAAATGTTATGTGTTGGATTGGATCAATGGGAATGATTCATGAGTCGGAATCAGAAATTTTTGTACAGCTTTTGATGCCGAAAAACTTGTTACTACAACACAAGTTGGTGGTTTGTCTCTCACTCTTAATATTTTATGTACATGTGTGTGTGTGTATAATTAAATATGGAGAATGAGAATATCTTCATTAACAAAATATACATTTTCTTTAGTAAACACTAGTCCACTAGTTCTCTAGCATTAAATCATTTAAAGGATTCAGACAGTCATTGATTATAAACCTTAGCAGAAGAAGATTTTCATGTTTGGAACACAGTCCTACATACACAAATGTGTATAATATATCAGAGAGAGGGAGAGAGATGTATGTTGGAAAATTGTTGGTGAATATGAAAAAAATAAAAGATTTCCTCATTACGTACTACTCTGTACCCCGTTGGGTCGTGGATACATATGAGACTGTACAATATTTTATAAGGTCCATGCATAAGGGAAAAGGTCAAAAAGAGGTTTCGTGCAAGTAAGCAATGTGTATAAATATGATCCTCTCAATTTTGAATGAATGTTAATGTAGTTTCTCTCTCTTCTTCTTGTGTGCTCTAAAGCATGAAACCAAAGATTAGATCGTAAGCTAAGGGATCATATGATCAATGAATAGTCCTCATATATCTATCTTTTAGCAAGTATCATGTACACAATTATTTCTGTAGGCCAAACAGAGAGGCAAGAGTAGTATATAGAAAAAAAACTGTACAAAAAATTCTATACTTGTTTTTTTTCTTCTATGACTCCAATAATAAACTCCATCTTCTTTCAATGACTTTTATTCCCTTATAAATTTTTACATGTCCATTCAGTCTCAGCTTCAGCTTCAGTTTACTTCTATTATAGAGTAATAGAAATAAAACCCCATTTTGTATTATCTTTATTTTTATGAATCACTCCATGTCGACTTGACTTGAATCAATGATTTGAGTTGGAGTCAAAAGTTTAATTTTTTGTGGTTTACTATTTTAACTAATATTTTTTCAATGTTAGGGTACTTGTACTATTTTATGTATGTTTTTTTGGAGGATGCACATTGTAATATATTTATGAGCTCATGTGATGACATAATATGATACAAACATGGAGATGTATATTTTTTATATGTATAAAATGTGTAATCAAAAATGGGTCTACAAGTGTATAAAAAAAGTTTAGTAGACTTTTGTAGACAAAAAGATGAACTCTCTCTCTCTCTCTGTCTCTCTTCATGTGTTAAAGGACGAGAATGTTGATCTTGCTCTTGGCCTTGTGAGATTTTCTTTTCTGATTCCTCCCTTTTTTTCGACTACCCATCTCCCTATCTGTAGTACTACTCCATACTACTCGTAGTCTTGTTTGTGTGGACAAAACTCGTAAAAATGTTTTAAGATTCAAGTTGTGAATTTTTTGATAAAATTTCAACACAACAATTTTGACACAGAGCGTAGGACCACGTCCCTCCATTTTTTGCATTCTTGAGACAAAAACCCTTCAAACTTGGTTATGCATGTTTGAGTTTACTGTAGGGGAATTTTTTTAAAGAGAGTAATCTATTCATCAAAAATATAGAGACATGATTATGAATTAATTGCTTATATTCTCTATAATTTCTATGAGAAATCTCCTTTAGACCTTCCGTGAATTCTTTTATATAAATTAAATATGCACGCATATTATATGTAATACTATAGTTTTACTATAGTTTTTAACAAAATCAAGACGAACTTAATACCTGTCTTTATTTTAATTAATAGCCACAAATTTTTTGATAATTATTACTAACCTAAAGAAATGATCTGATATTCACATTAAAAAAACATTTTACATTTACATTATATTCCAAGCTGTATCTTTAATATTTAATGTTAATTCTTTTGAAAGAATTAGTTGTACAAATATTTTACAAAATACGGATAGGTCCTACTACTGTACTACCTTTTTGAAAAAAGTTGTATAAAAAATTATGCATTTAATTTTTTTGAATAAAATAGAAAGACAGATGAGGATGAATGAAATGAATTATAAGGAAGAGGGAAAAAAATTCTTTTTGTTGGGGAATGTGAATGAAAAATAATTTGAAATAAATAAATCATGATGGAAAGGCCATGAGCCATAGTGTACAAAAGAGAGTGCCATTAAATTGTGACCTAACCTAGGCTAACAGCCCAGCCCATAATGAATTGAATATAAAGAGGTGTCGAAGTCCAAGTACTTATTATTATATTATGTCTATTCCTCTCTCTCTCTCATTATTAAGGAAGCTTCAAGTGTGAAAATGTATTTCACTTCATTTATTCATTTCTCGATATGTCTACCCCATCCTCATTATGTAGCCATACAACCTTGCAAAATATATAGAGATACAAGGGGATCCTTTTTTTCATATCTAGAAAAAAACCTAGAGATCCACTCCAACTCTAAAAAGGCTAATTGTATTTGTACAAATATAAACTTACTATACTAAATATTATTCAGTGCAAGTTTACTCATGTTTTGCCATACAAGTATGTATCACATACTATTTTTTTGTGTGGACTGTGACTGTGACTATGAGGGATGAGATGAAGACTGCATTAAATTTTTTAAGAGACAGAAAGTTTTCTTAAAAGAAAATTTTCACTAGCCAAAAGTTTTGTACACACTCAATTAAAAATTATGCTGGCAAGTTACACAATTAGGCTTTGAGTTTAGCCTTAGTCTTCAGTGTGGCTCTCACACATACAAAAAGTTAAAAAGATGACGGTAAGATTTTTAGGAAGGACTGCAACCATGACTTTTTTGTGTAAAGTACAGATACAGATAGTACACATATTTTTATCTGTAGTAGAAGAGTGAGTCGAGAAATGATTTTAAAGTTTAAGCTGAATCATAGTACACAAGAGAGAAAATGTACAGGACTTTTTTTGTATGTAGAGAAAAAGAGATTGATGCTGCAGAAATAATGTTAATATATATATATATATAATATAATGTAAATGTAGAGAGAGAGAGAGAGAGAGAGAGAGAGCGGAGTTTAAATATGCCAAGTGTATAAATTGATATGTAAGTAAAGTATAGACGGCTGACAATCTCTCTAGTATAAAATGGGTTATGTACAGTATAAAAGGAGGGGGGGGGGGTTGATATCATAAAGAATAGAGTTCTTGTATCTTGTCTCGTATATTATACACAAGTTGAATGTGAAGATTGGGGGCCGAACGAAGCCGATGCGGCGGCTTCGTTCGTCTCTGTGTAGATTCTATGCTTTATGCCCATGCTAGGGTTAGGTTGGAGGGATGGGAAAAGGCAAAAGAAAGGCTGCCTCTTCTCTTCTCTCTCCAGCTCTCTCGTGTGGGCCTGACTGATCTAAAGTGGTTATTTGCAGCCACTATCAGCCCTTCACATTAAACAGTCTTGGGGAATTGACAAAGCTCCGACCTTCTTTACTTTACGAGCTTTAGCTCTTCAAACCAAAAACCTTAACATCATCACACACACACACTCTCTCTCCTCTCTGTTCTTCTCTCTTTCAAAATAATATACACACACACATTCTACACACAACAGTCTCACTGACTAGCCAAACCTCTTATAAAAATTCTCTCTCTCCCTCTCATGCAAAACTCTTGCATGGGAGCTCCTCTTTTCACTATTTTACTTCCTAGTGTTCAATCAAACTACAAATACAATTAAATTAACACCATTTATTAAAAAAGTTCAATTCCAAAAATTTACAGTGAAGATTCACTTGAATTATATTTACATTTGTTTTTGGTTCTACTTGTCAATTCTACTTGTGAATTAAAGAAGACAAAAATTACAAACTGTACAATAATAATTGTATACGAGGAAATTGGGACAGAAATCTGAAATTGATAAAAAACTACAAAGAATCAAAGAATATTCAAGATAAATAAAAAAAAGGAAAATTTATTTGCCATACAAAAAAAGAAAAAAAAAACATTGAAAAAGTACAAGATTGTATACGAATTACAAGTCAAAATAAAAATACTGTAAAAAAAATAAAAAAAGAGCGTAAGGTGCAGTACGCAAACTACATGTAAAGTATCTGACAAGTTGCAAAAGTGACACCCATCAAATTTTATGGACACTTTGTGAGGCTCTAAAAGGGAAAACGACCAGCTTAACGTCACTTCCCCTAAATCTCCAGTTCTTTCTTTACCAGTTCAGTTCCAGTCACGGAGTTCCCTCTTCAGCTCTTCCGGATCAGGTAACCAAACGTTTCTACCTTTTTTTTCTGCCCCTTTTTTTTAGTTAAAAACTTTTCAACTAGAAAACCTTTAAGCTGTTTCTCATTAATTAACCAAGTGAGAACATTATTGTCAATTTGAGGGGACACAAAATTGTCTCAAAGAATCCTTCTCTTTACATTAAGTATCCGTGTACCCCCATAGAACAAATTCTACCCTCTTCCTTTTTTTTGTGCTCTTTTGGCAAAAGTTATGGGAAGGATGTTTATTTTTATTTGTAGTCTAATTTAAAAGAGATTTAAAGATTTAACTACATTTTTATTTTGACAGTAATTGAGTACAGTTTACATAAATATTTTTTAGTTTGATCATCCCCCAATAATTTATTTTAAATTTTAGAGGGAATATTTTTAAACATTTTGTTTGTGTACAAAGTTGTGTGTAAAATCCACGTGGTAAAAAATCTTTTGTTCAAATTTCAATAGACGTTTTGTATAGTTGAAAGTGTACTCTTAACTTGAGAGTGTTTATTTCACAAAAGTTAGAGAAAATTGCTTGAGGGTTGAGAGAGGGAGAAAAAAAAACTTTTCCAGATAAGTCGAAGGATGTGTTTCGTGTTCAAATTCCCTTGAAGGAATTTCATGTCGATGAGAGAGAGAACAAGCCAACCAAAATATTTTGGACGGTAAAATTTTAACAGTAGTGAACAGTGAATTTGTGTTTATGTGTATAGACAAGCTGGTTTTTTAGTTACTTTGTCCATTCAAAAATCCCTCAAAGCTTTATAATCTGGCCAAAGAAAAGAAAAATTTACATTTTCTCTTTTTTCTTATCTTCAAAGGAAAATTGTTGAAAGGGCCGAAGAAAAGAAAAGAAAAAATCAAGTTTATACAGTTAAATCAAGATTAATTTTAAAATGTTTTTTTTTGTTAATTCATCTCTTAAATTTTAACATAGTTTTTATTTCAAAATCATAGACTTTTAATTCTACAAAATATCATTAAAAAAATGGAATTAATTGTGTAATTTGAGACCATCCAATAAAATAATAGTAGAGAGGGGGTTAATGTAAGAAATAGTGGCAAAAATATCCAAGTTTGTTGTGTACGAGCAAATAAGAAATTAGAAGAAAATGATTTAATGGACGGAGTCTCACTCTACGAGGGTTGTCACCCACAACAGGCAAGAAATGTCATTTGTCCGTGTGAAACACGTACAAACACGTGGCTACTTTAATTATGGCTTATACCTTGGAAATATAAATCTCTTGTAAACTTATATACACTCTCCATCGACTACACAACCAACTGGAGAGAGAGAAAGAGGGTGTCTCAATAGCTCCATGTTGTTACATATGACTGGAGAATAGAAAAACGAGAGGGGTTCTTTTTCCCCCTTGGTTTTGTATCCGAGAACCGAGAACAACAAGAGAGAAAAAAACAAAATGGGAAATACATAGTTGAGATGGTTTATTTGTCCATGGTGGTTTTTATTATATTTTATATAATAATATTTATGTCACTACAATAATGGATTGTTCATAATAATACATTACATAACTCGAATCCAATATTTCCACTATATTTTCATTATTAATCTCATTGATATGACATGAAAAGTTATACCAAAAAATATTCTGATATAATTCACAAACTGTACACACAAAGTGTACAGTAAAAAAAGGTGTAGGAAATTGGACTCAAAAAATTGAGAGGTTAATAAGTTGAGTGACCATGATAATTGTAGTTTAGAACCCCCCAAAATGATGGATTGACCTCTGACGTGCTTATACTATTTTGTAGGTTTGGTTTAGATTTTTTCAACTGATTTGTACAAAGTTTACATATTACAGAGCCTTAGCCTTTAAATCTTATTTTTTGAGGGGAGGGTGTATGGCAGAAAAAGGATGAAATAAATATATGGTGGCGGTGCAGAGAGAGAGAGAGAGTTAAGTCATGGATGGAATATACAAGCGTAAAACAAGAAAACAGAAAAAAGAAGAAGAAGAGGATGAAGGTATATATTGGGGAAATGCCACTAACACATGAAAAGAGCTTCCGGACTTGACATTTATAGTTGGAAAGCCACTTTACCTCCTGATATACGTCTGAATAAAACCTCATATGTTTTTCACATCACCATTTACGTTCACCAACTTTTCCATTCAAACTCTCATCCCTCGTAAATGAAACAAAACTATTGCATCAAGACATTTATGAGTTTTACACTCTACTTGTGGAAAGAGAGAGAGAAAACTTGTAGGGCTATTTTACTCAAACTCAAATAAGATGATGATGGGAGCAACAGTTTCTTTTTCCAACTATCCAATTTTTACCTCTTTCCCTCTCTTTCTCTCTCTCTCTCAAATGGCTAATTGTTGGGGGCGGACTTTCTTGCCATTTGATTTTAACTTGAAATTTCCACCCAGTAAAGTTTTTTCACGTGTCAAGATTTTACCTTTACGTTTTTGCAAATTACTTTTTTTGGGATTCAATGACTCAATTTGTGGCTTTCTTTTGTCCACAATTTTCTTTCTTTCTCTTTCTTTTTGAAGGACAACCTTTGCCTTGGTTTTCTAGCTAATTTAGTCATTAAAATTATTTTATTTGGTTTAGCTAAATTTATTGGAAATATAATTGACAGTTATGGTTTTTCTATAATTTTTTTGGAAATATTTTAATGAGAAATTGGAAAATGAATTTTAAATGTGAAAAAATTGACTAGAATTATTATGAAGTATTTTCAATGGAGCTGGTCAGGACTCAGGGACAGAAGAGGAAGTAGAGGATTTGGCAAGAGATCATTTTTAAAGAAATGAGAGCATCTGCTCAAGTCAATCAAAAAATTAAAAATAGTTTTAGTCTGTTTCTATCCTACAAAGTATAAATATCTTTTTTTAAATGGTTGCAAGAATGTGCATGGGGAATGGGGATTTAAATATTTTGAAAAAAACTGACAATAATTAATTTGGGCAAAGAATTCTTTTTTTAAAAAGAAACAGTGAAAAATTGGGATGATTAGTGCATTAAATGACATTTATTCAGTATTCTGGGATGAGACGCTCAATTTTCTATTGTGAGAGTGATTTCATCCAATGAGGAAGCTGGATATTTCTACTTGGCAGGGGCTCCACATTCGCCGTCTCTGTGTCCAGTAACTTGTGCTGGAGGGGATAGGGAGCCAATGCTTCGCCTGTATCCCTCCGCTTTCCAGACTCTCCAATCTCTTTAACTTTAATTTTTATCATGTTTAAAGACTCAAGTTGTAAAAAATAACAACGTAGAAATAATTGGAAGAGGGATGTGGTTAGAATTGTCTATTTTCTTTGAGAAATTTTGAAGAAGTTTGTTTACAAAATTAAGTTTTAATTTTAACACTGCAGTCCGGCAACCTGGGCGAAGCGCGTAGGAATACACGATCAGCCTGGGAGGTGTGCCGTCATCGCTTCCCATGGCTCCCCTATCCAGTAACATTGAGTTGTTAGTTTCCAGAAGAGTGTGTGTTTTAATATTATTATCTTTTATTATTTCTTTCCATTTCCCTGTAATTAATTTATTGTTCAATTTATTGTGGGAGAATATGTTCTTTAAAGTGATAGAAATGTAATAAGCAAATTATCTTTAAACATTCCCTCAATTTTTTAGGTTAGTTTTTTTATTTTTAAATTATTTATGAATTATTTTCATGAATTGAGGCTCAGAAATATTTATTAAAAATTGTAAAATACATTAAAATTATTCAATTTAAATTAATTTTGAATTTATTAATTTTAAACTCATTTTTTCCTAATTTTTCAAAATATTATTTTTTATTCAGTAATATGAGGCAAAGTACAGATAAGCACAAGATAAATTAAATCATATCAGTGCCATAGTCAATTTAATTTCAATTAAATTGCAGAATTAATTGTTAGTTTTTTAAAATTAAAAGAAATGTGTAGTAAAATTTTGAGTTTTTTTTACATTAGCGACTTTTTGCTGTATCGAAACCTCGAGTTTGGATAAATAAGTTTGGATAAAAGTGAAATTTTTCTCTATCCAAACCTCAAAAAAGTATCGATAAATCTCAGTACTTCTGTCGATACTTTTTTTTGCACTTTGGATAAATTTTTGAGCCGACGCTCAAGCCCCGTATATACACATCACGACTTTGAACTTTAATTACTTTGACCCCTTGTGACGAAAATGGCTCAAAATTTGTAGGCAGCTAGAGGAACATGAACTAAACATAAAAATATGACCCGCTAATTTTGTTAAAAATTTGTACTTTTAAGTTTGGATAAAAGTTTAGACAAAAAAAATTCAGTTTTATCCAAACTTATTTATCCAAACTCGAGGTTTCGATGTAGCCAAAAGTCGCTATTTAATGTTAAATTGAGTATAAAATGCAATGCACAAAATTATATAAAGATTTTAAAACGCAAAGAATCTTCCCAGAAAACTAAAATCCATTCAGCCAAAAATATTCTCAACATTTTCTGTACAATTAATTGTTCAAAAAAACCCTAATTTAAAAAAAAATACCACAATAAATTAAAAAATAAACTAGCCACCAAATAAACAGATGATAACTGTAATAATTAGATAGTAAAAGATAACTTTCCAAATAAACAATAAAAAGATGAGTGTCTATAAAAAAGTAGGGCACGTGTGAAGGACATGAGAGAGGGAGTAAAAGTTGGTATAAAAGTGAGTAAAATAGAAGAAGAAGAGGGTTTTAGTGAGCAAGTTTTTGTGAATGAAAAATTCTCCGAGTAAAAGCATATTTTACCCTGTAGGAAGTAAATAGAGCTAAATGCTTTTCAGTTATAAAGGAAACATAACCAAGATTATATTGAATTACATTGGTAAGGGCTAAGGCTGTTTTTTTGAACACACAGATTGTACTCTGTAGTTTATGTCATAAAGTATGGTTCAAGTCTCAACTCTCAGCTCAACTAGTGCTCAACATGTACACACATTATGTAGTCCTTCTAAAAGAGAGAGAGAAGGTACTCTTCAGGCATAGGAAAAACACATGGAGGAGTATTATATATATAACAAGTAATAGAAGTGCACATAAAATAATTTTTTACGGCCCCATAAAACTGATACTTTGCGTAAACGTTACAAGAAACCAGTGCATATTTACAACTTGATACGTATACACACACTACACCCCAACACTTTATACATGTACGTACGCACCGCAAAACTATAAACGACTCGGGAGAGCTAAACTTTCATGTTGAACCATGACCAGGACTACAGATATCTTCCTCCTCCTTGATTCCTTGACTCCACGTACTCACACACACACAGAGATGGAAAATAGGTGAAGGAACCTTCAAAAAAAAAGTTAATCTGTGTTTTTTCCCTCGTGATTTTTTTCTATCAGCTTCCATGGTACAGATATAGCCCTCCCTGTATATTTTTTTGGGTTATATTTTGTTCAAGTTTTTCCCTCCTTGTTGTGTCTGAGGCCAATGCAACAAACAGCCAACAAGTGCATCCCTCATAAAAATAAATGGGAATGCAGTTATAGCCCATAAACAGAATTACGCGTGATTTTTTTTTCTCTCTCTATCTTCCTCCATCTCCATACTTTAGTTCCAACTTTTGCCCCATATTAGGCAAAACACACACACATGTACATGTTAAAGTGTATAATAAAAAAATAAAGATTTGTAAAAAAGACGCATTGAATTATGTATACAAAATATTATTTGATATGCATAATCTTCAAACTATAATATTTGTGTACTCAACTTTATGTCTCTTTCATGAGTTTTTGTGTGCAAAAAAGTAGACACATTAAAGTTGAGTTAATGTCTTGACGTCGACTCACGTGTGGCTCATATAAAGAAAAGGCAAGGCAATTAAGTTATAAAATGGCTCATTAAACTCGGACTAGACAACCTTAGTTTTCTTTTTCTGTATCTGTATACAATTTTGCTACTATATATTAGACAAGGTATAACATTGTATAAAAAAAACTATGGTAATTTTATGTCTACACCTCCAGCATTGTACATCGCATCATGTGCATCGCATCATGTTTTCTTCTTCTTCTTTTTAGTCTTCTTCGAGATACTCTTTTAAGAGAGAAAAAGTCTATGTGGTAAAGGTTTTACATGAAATAGTTTACACATAATCAAATATTTTGACACCTCATAAACAATCATTGTCTATGTCTGTTTGTACTTTGTATTTTATCTTCTACTCCAATTCCTTATGGCCTTTTGTCTAATTATTATCATTTTAAAATTGTAACAACGTTTAACTGTAAATGATTAACTTGTTTCTTATTCTAGAGAAACCAGCCATTATTTTTTATTTACTGTAGCCTCATATTTAACTTGTTTATTTGTTAATTATCATCTTCATGAAATTTAATCTTTTTTCATTGGACCATTTGTAAAGTATGTAGGATAGGGGAGTAATCTTAATGGACGAGATGAAGATATAAAAATATTTTTTTTGTGAATGAAAAAAAATTTTTGTAGTTTGTAGTTTTGTAGTATTTAATGTTACGTATGTGTAATGTAGAGGGTGGACATGGTATGAAAATGTTTATAGTTTGATAGAACATTTTAAGCCTATCTATTAAAGAGAGAGAGAGAGAGAGTCATAGGTAGTAAATGTGGATTAAGGGAAGGTCAGGGTTGGGTTATTCTATTGGTAAATGGGGTTATTTTGGGGAAATTAATGAGAATAGTTGACATAAACGTTTGTATAAAACGACCGAGTGGGTGATTCCCAGCTTCACTTCAAGTTGAGCAGCATACCATTACACATAAAGAGAGAGAGAGAGTAAGTATGGTAGTAGTACTCTCAGAAGTGAAGCTGAATGTTTGGGCCAAGTTGATGCACTCTGTGTGTGTAGAGTAGAGAGATATTATTCCTTCCTTCCAATGGTCTTCTAAATGGTCCATTTTATACGCTATATTCTTCCCTCAATGATACCAATCTGCTCCTTTACGGTCCTCCATGAACCAGCATGTTAGAAACCCAATTCTGCCTACACATATTCTCTCTCTCTCTCCCTTCATGGTAGTCGTACCCTTCACCAGCTTTAGTTTGTACAATTCTACATACCTACACTTTTGCACATAGCCATATTCCATTTGGCCGACTTTTCCCCAACTTTACTCTCATTGAGAATTTGAGAATACTCGACTTTTTTTTATTGTCCTAGAAAACTGTTGCTTCTTTCTCAAAAATCTTTCACAAGCTCTTTGCTCTTCCCCCGTCATTCACAAAATCAAGGGAAAATTGTTGGAAAAAGAGACTGGGGTTGAGAGGTTATAGTCCTTTTTGTGATTGATTTTTTAGTGTATTCATGTACAAGTACAAAATTCTTTTAGTAGTTTTTTGTCTATATTAATACAGATACATCATCACTATTTCTAATCATTAATATTCCATCTCTTTTTATTTACACTCTGAGTCTCTGAGTAGCCCTACTAATTTCATTTTTTACATTCTCATTCTTCAATAATATTTTTTTGTGTAATAAATCAACTCATCATAGATTGTAACATGTGTCCAAACTAAAATAATGACTAAAATGTAATATTTTTTTATTAGTATTATTATTTCAAGAAGCTTGATTTGCAAACTGGTTTTTCTTTCTTCTATTTTTACAAAATAAAAAAATTCTCTCTCTCTCTCTCTCTCTCTTCACATGTCAACAATTATATTTCCCAAGTTTGTGTGTACAATATATAGACTATAATTTTCTACATTTTTTTGACAAGGCCAATGAATTACCATTTCATTTATGTAAAGAAATTCAATCTCAATCTTAATCGTGAATCGAAAATATAAAAAGAGTCACAAAAAGCATAGAGTGAGTGGTGTAAATTAATAGGCAAAAATTATTATACATGGAAATTTATTTACCAACAATTTTATGATTAATTTCTGACAAGAGAGAGACGACTTCTCGTTTCCTCTACACTTAAATTAAAAGTTTGTGTGTGTGTTGGCTAATAGAGAGAGGAAAGCTGTGATAGAATTTTTTGGGAGTTTGAGTCTAGTAAAGTTTTTTGGTATGATGGTTGGCATTTAAGAGCTTATACACATATAGGTATGTGTGTATAATATATTATGACTTATTTGAGGTATAGCTGGAAGTGGAAGATAAAAGCGTCACGTCACGGTTTCATCATCTTGAACTCGACAGAAGCATAATGCAGAGAAAATGGAAGCCGACACGCAAGGAATTTAGTCAAGGAGTATCGTCTACACAATATGAATTCTGTCCTTCATTTTGTGTTGAATGATTGAGACATTCGATCTAGTTGTAATTTTTTTTCTCTCTCTCTCTCTTCATATTATAAACTTTGATGCTCCTGGTACATTCAACCGTATCCACTATCAGCCACGCACGCACTTACAAAACCAAGAGAGGATCAACAACAAAAAAAAATGGGGGAATGGGAGGGAGGGGTAACTGAGGCATAAACCTTTCATAAAAAAACCACAGAAAATTATCATCATTCCAAGTCACGAAAACAAAGTTCGGGACAAGTGTACAACTTTTTCACATGGACCAACTCAAACTCACAACTAAAAAATTTTAAATGAAAACAGTTTCATCAAAAATTGTCATTTTTGCACATGACAGTAAATTCAAGATGAAAAATATTTTTAGACTAAATTCTAACACAGCAAACATAAGTACAACATTTATTTTGAGTCTCCTATTATTTTCAAAAATTTAAATTGAGTTGGAATGAATGTCAAAAAGGGATATTTTATTATTTAAAAAAAATTGATTTGTTGTATTACTATAAATATTGATGGTGGATGGATGACTAAATATGGAGAAAAAAACCACCAAAGAGTTGGTTTAAATACAGAATCTCCAAGCATATTCAATTTCTCGCTTGGCTGACAGTAAAATCACATCTTGACAAGATACAAATCCAATTCCAATTTCACATTAATGTGAAATAACGATTTGGGCTCTCTTCTCTTGTAATCGATAAAAATGCTTAGTAGGCCCTTCCTTCATACTAAAACATCAATCCTCTGAATTTCGATTAAGATTGCAAAGTACCGTATGCATACATACAGAGACTATCATTCAAAAATACATGAACGAAAAAAAAACTCTGGGCCCATGCATCATGGAAAATATACATAGAGAGGCATATTTTTGGAAGAAAAAAAAGAACCGTGTCGTTCACACAGATATTGTACGAGTTGGACTTTTTTTTTGTATTTGAGGTAGAGTGAAAATGGAAGGAAAAAGGTATAAGAAAAAAAAGGAGGAGGAGGAATTTTGGTAGTCACAATCACACACACACACACACATATGATATTATTGAAGTTGGGGAATATTCTGGAGGGAGAGTGTGTGTAGGAGAATGTATGGGAGATGGCTACCGCGTAGAGAAGGAGAGGAATCGATGAATGTCTCGCTTGAGGAAATCCCTCAATTGAGAGTAGGCTCCAGCTCTATAAATTATACCGATGGGCTTATATCAAACCCCGGGAAAGAAATATGGTGACACACAGTCCGGGAAGCTCCCGATCCTGGAAAAAGCGCCACATACACACACACACAGCCATCCCTTTTTACACCAAGAGCAACTTTTTTTTCTATATTCTCTATCTATACCAATATCCCCATCCTATGTACGTCCATGTTGAAACTTACAACAGATAACTGAACTTACAATTGCACAACACGGGAAAAAAGGACTAGAAACCTATAGACATTTTCTGCTCATCCTTACAATCTCTGTGGGTCCACATTGGAATATGCACGTAGGAAGAGAAAGTGCCCGGATACCGCCATCGTCTCCTTGTCACTGAATTTCGTTTTGCTTTTGTTGGGACGAATGAAAGACGGCGGAGAGCTCGGCGGGTGGGCAGGAGGAGTAGCAGCTGACTTAGTATTTTTTATATTATTATATTATTATTATATCTAATATATATTTTATATGTAACCATACATATATTAATATATACACTCTCTCTATGTCAGACTCTTTCGCTTCGTCAAATCTTTAACTTGGCCAAGCTAAGCACTTTACGGAAAAAGAGACAGAAAAAAACGAGTACATACAGGATACTGAGGATTTATTGGCAAAAATGTTTGTTCATTCTCTATACTGGCAGCTAAATAAATCAATGACCAAGGGAAATGTAAAGAGTTGGCGTGTATTTTTTTCTCTCTCTCTGTCTCTCTCTCAGGAAAACGTGCACATAATGTACGCTTCAAATAGAAATCTTGCAAAAAAATAAATAAAAAACTACTACAAGAAATAGGCTAGTCAGTGGCAAAAATAAAAATTATTTTTTTTTTGAAATTATATCTTTCTCCATACACATATCCATATAAGTATATACTTGACTATAGAGTAGATAAAAATTTTGTAATTTAAAAGGAAAAGTTTAAGACTGATGAAAATTGAATTCTATAGTTTTATAGTCTTTTTTTTATACATTTGAAATTCATTCGGGAGTGTGTGAGTCAGTGATAGGGCTTAGTTTGGCCTTTTCTCTTGGTGGTGGTTTTTTTTTAAAAAAAGAGAGGGGGGCATTGTTCACCAGAGCAAATAAAATAGAGCGGGTATTAGTACAGTGAGGAAAGTACTAGAGTTTCTATAAGTTTAATGTAAAATATGAAAGAAATTACTTAGGCAGTAAAGGATAAAAAAGAGGGAGAATGCTACAAATCTGCACACAAAAAAGGTAGAGACAGAGAAGAATTGAAGTTTTAGAGAATGAGAAAGAAACGGTGATACACAGATCCATAGTTCTAAGGATATGGAGTGAGGACTGAGGTTCATCCAAATTGAGAAAGTGTATGTATATGTATATATGGATAAATTGAAGGTTTTCTTCTATCTAAGGAATATATTACATTTATATCCACCCCCCTTTACTCCCCATACAAACAGACATAGCAGAAGGGAGAGATATAGTTGATTGGATTGAATTTTCTTGATTCTCTTTCTTGTTCATTGCATGGAAGGTTGAAGATTCTCATCAGAAGAGCTCTAATACTGCATAGAATTTATAGAGGAAACCTCAGAATAAAAGAGAACAGAATAAGAGAGAGAGAGAGAGAGAGAAGATTTTCCATCAGGCTGATGCAGAAAAAAGAAAGATGGAGGAGCCGGTGAAGTGTGGAGGCAGACGAAGGAGAAGGAACACTCCCGGCATGAGAGAGAGAGAGAGGAGGAAAAAAAAGAAGAAGAAGAAGGAGTAGGGATAGGAGAAGGCAAAGGCATAGGGTCCTAAATCTCCGAGTTGAGACAAATTCTTTTATCTGCCTTACTTTCCCCAACAAAGATAGATTAGCCCATTTTTGCAATTTTCCCTGTCTCCGATGCCCTCGTAACTCTTGCTGAGTTATAGCTTTTCTGAATCTCTACGGACTTAAGACGCGAAATTCAACCCGTAGACTATAAGACTCTCAAAAAATTGCTTCTTCGCTTCTTTGCACTCGCTTCTCTCTACTTTTCTTACAGTAAAAAGAAGAGAGAGAGAGAGAGACGAAGGGAAGAAGAAGAAGAAGAGAAAAAAAAAGAAGAAGCAGCACCAGCAGCAACCAACCCACCCGCCATCATTTATCTTACGTATCTCATTGCATGTACTTACTTAGTATATAACTTATAATACTTTTGTATGTGTATTTCCCTCCAAAGAATACATACGACTATTGCGTGGCTATTGCAAAGTTTTTTTTTCTTCGGTTGCATCATTCTATATATATATATATACATGTGTACAACTGAGTTTTTTTGGGGAGGAAAAGAACAACAACAACAGAGAGAGAGGGAGATACACACAAGCCATTCTTCATAGACACCTACATTATATTGTATTACATTACTCACTTATATGTTTACAATATTTTTCCATTATATTGTGAGTATTTTTCTTCCTGAGATTTATTTTCGTGTTCTCTCTCTCTCTCTCTATCTGTGTGTGTGTTGTGTCTCTCCCTCTGTGGCTCTCTACTTTTTTTTATTCCTCTCTCTCTCTCTCTTTGGTAGATTCTCATCCTTCCTTCCGATGCTAGAAAAAAATAGGATGAGAATATAGGCTTTTTTACAATAGGGTCTATTATGTTTTTCGATGCCATCTTTAAAATGTACAACAGACAAAATAAATATTGTTTCCATGATAAACGTGTCTTTGGAGTAACACGGAAAAAAAAGAATTTTTTGGTGTACCTTAAATTATTTGTGGAGGAAGAATTTAGATTTGGAGGGAAGCTTGAAAATTTTGTCGTGTGTATTTTTAAAATCATTTAAATTTATAATGTTATATGTATTGTTTGTTAGAAACTATAAATTTAATTTAAAATTTTAGTCAGTAGAAGACTCGAGTGTTGAGGATGAGAGAGAGAGAGAAGGGAATTTTGGACAGGTTAGAAAATTCAGTTTTTTGAAAATAAAATAAAATAACGCCCTTTGATAGTCCAAGAGGAGTTTCTCCAATGTAATTAGGCATGACAGAATATTTTTTTTTTACATCTTCATATTCAACTGATGGGGTTCAACGTTAGCCTTATAGAGAAAAGAAAAGAAAATATATAATAATTTTTTTTTCATTTTACTTCCCGCACAAGAAAAAGATGTGAATCTTTCTCTTGTGTTGTGGAAGGAATGTAAATGTGAAGCGTCTCAGTTTTCCAGGAACATTTACTAAATGTTAGAAGAGGTTGTGTGTGTGCGAGTTGTGAGAAAGAAGAAGAAAATGGTAATTTAAATGATTAAGCACTCTTTTTAGGGAATTATGAGTTCTTCATCTTTTAAGCCTCAAAAGATGATGATGGATTCTCTTTTTTGCAAATGTTCAATGTAAAAGTAGAGTGCTGTAAGGAACCAGCTCTTTTTCATTTTTTTTCTATAAAAAATACATTGGAGAGATAGGAATAGGGACTATGTGGAAAAAATAACAAGTGAATGAATTGCTACAAGTCATTCATATTCTTTTAGCTATATTTCAACATAAGGTGTACGCAGAGAGAGAGAGAGAGAGAGAGAGAGACGTTGGTAAAGATGGAGGAATGTTTAGCTCATTTGAACATGGAGTTGGTATTAGCATTTTAGCATTTTTTCCCCTTTTATAATATGGAATATGTATATATAATACTTCCAGAAAATAAATGTTTAAAAGTCTAAAAGAAACGATGGGCACACTCTTTGATTTATGACCGCATGACTAATGAGTATATAGTCCCTCAATTTCATTGATTTCTCATTACCGTCTGTCTATCCAAATTTTGGATATTTTTTTCCCAATGTCTTTGTCTCCTCCATCATAATATATTACTCCTAAAAAAACTGTCTATACTTATACATACAAAAAATAGAACTATTATTAAATTAGATTGGTAGGAAGAATGTAAAATAATTCTTTTTTTTACATGAAAATCTTTTTATAGGCCAATGGCCCAATGTAATTTTCAAGTGTATGTTCGTACTCGTAAAATGACTAACATTCAAAACTTGACAATTGGAGTCAGTGCTGCGTGTAACTAATTACGAGAGAGAGAGAGAGAGAGAAGGTTGAATCATTGTGGGAATGAGTAGCAAACCATCAACATTCTTTTGACAAGTGAATGACAATAAAAAAAATAGATTCGCACATATCCCATTCAACGAAAGACTATTTTGTCTATTTTTTTCTGTGGTCTATTTCTATCTCTGTATTTTTTTAAATAACAAAAATTTCATCGAGTAACTAGTTTAAAAATCATGGTTTAATCTATATTATGTCTTCAATTACAACCATGTTAACAGGAGATTTTTATCTTGAGTTTGTTTCGCAAACTAAAAACCCCAATTTTTTTTCTCTCTCGTGTGTGTGTGTCACAAATATGTACAACTTCTCTCTGGCTTTCGTCTTGGTTCTTCAATCTTGATTCTCACAAGTTTTCCAATTTACATTTGGCATGTAATTTATGAGGCGAATGAATGGTGAAAATGTACAGAGTTTTGGTACACAATAGAGAGAAAAAAAAGATATGCGGCTTGGAACAAACAAAATGAAGAGTTGACAGTGTAATATACTTTGTGTGTACATTTATTTTACATACGCCAAAAAAATTGATCATAGACCAAAAAGACGTCAACAGATAAAAAGAAACATGCAGATTCTAACAAAATAGAATAAAGAGAAAAAAAAACTCTCTCTCTCTCTCTCTCTTGAAAAGGATCCGGTTAAGATTTGCCTAATTAAAATATTTATCATGGTAGATTATCATTAGATATTCATGTTCATTGCTACCATGTACTTTTAATTCTTGTGTGTTGTGTGTGTGTGACTATGTGAAATGGCATCACCAAACAATTTCAACGAGTTTACTAAATAAAAATTTCATCTAGTCATTCATGAAAGGATACAATATTTTCTTAACTTGTCTCAACATCAACAAGTTTTTTTGAACACACACACACACACATTTTTTTAAACTAACTTACATTTTACCTCTTTCTCTCGTTGGAATTGTGTAGCAGGCGGATGAAATGGAGGCAAATTAACAGGTTTTGTCTCAGCAGGTAAGCGCGTAGGTCGCTCTGTCACAAAGGAGACAAGATGAGAGAAGAGCAGGAGTCGAAGACCAAAAAGACGAAATGAAAAAAAAATAGTTTTTTTTTTACCTTTTACAGAATAAATTTATGATGTCAACTTGAAAATAAACCTAAGTGAACTCACACTCTGTAGCTAGTCAGACAAGAACCAACTCCGGTAGGTAAAACGTTAAATGAGATACACTGATTAGATCACTAACATTAAGTTGACTTTCTCTCTCTCTCCAGCTCAAAATTCTTTTGTATTTTTTTTCCTTGTAGAAAACGGATACAAAAATACACTTTTGATAAGATTTGAAGAAATAAAGGAAAAGATTCTATTTTTTTCAAGAGAACACACTCACAACAACAAGTTTTTTTTAAGATGTTCACATTTTTCTTGTGTGACTATATTTAAGATAGGGATTTACTTTCCTGTGATAAGATAAAAAAAAGCGACTCCATTTCACTTTTCTTGTTGTGAGGAAACTTTGTAAAGGATCAATAGAGGACCCTTTGAAAAAATATATGTATGTGTGTGTATGTGTGTGTGTAATCATCACATTTTTTCAGTTTTTCATCTGTGCCCTTTTCCCGTTAGTTAGTCATGTTGGCGCTGACTACAGGCTACAAAAAGTGAGATAGAGAAGGGACGGATCCTTGGAGAGCCTATGTGAGCTCTGAAAGGGCAAAAATTTTGTGTTGGGTAAGTCTATTTTTCTGGCACTGTTCCCTCAAGGGGCGGACTTCAAGGCACACATGGTTCACTTCTAACATTTTTCTACTCTTCCATTCCCCCCACTTACATAATCTCTCTCTCTCTCTCTCTGTCTGATGGGGGTTGAACCAGAGGGTTAAAATGGTTAATTTTTTTCTGTGGCGGAATTCAACTCGTAAATATTGTCAATTAAAAAACAATTTAGTTTGGGAAAATTCGATTACTTTTAAATAGAAATATTAGTTTTCGAAAGTCTTCAAAATCTATTTAAATTTTGTGTTGTACACATTAAAGATTATTTAAAAATAATTAGACTAGTCTCCTATCTCTCTTAGCCTTATTACAAGAAACATTACTGATATTAGTTGGATGGAGGAGAGAGAAAGTATTGATTTTGGCAAAAACTGTTCTAGTTTTAGAACCAATAGTACTATTTCATTCTAAAGAAAACTAAGGAAAATCAAGACTAGGCAAAAAGGGCTATCTACACAAGGAAACAAGAGAGAGAGAGAGAGAGGAGGAAGAGGAGGGGGAGAAGTGTCCGAATTGCAAATGACTTTATTTATCTCACACTGTATCTGCAGCCGTACAGTCGAGATAGTCTCCTGAGAGAGTTGGTCCTAGAGCAAAAGGCGAGAATGTGATAAGTCCTAATTAACAGAGAATTTCTTGATTAGAATCAAAATTTAGGAATGAACCATGATGAACGATGTGGAAATATGCGAGGTTAAATTGTAGTAGTGGTGTACTACTCTACTCGTCTCTATAAATATTCTCCCCATATTCATCCTACTCCTACCAAGGGGTAGGGGATATAGAACTTTGTGCTTTTATATATAAATTATATTATTCAACCGAAAATTTTGTCTGCGTAGGATAGAAGCTAAGGTACCCCTGACTAACTACAGATGTGTATGAGAGGAGAGATAGAGAAGGATGTGAACGAAAGGAATACACAAGTGGAATATATATATATATATATATATATATATATATGTATATGTATAGCCATCATCTGCCTGCATCTACATAGAAAATAGTAAAGGAAGATGACGCTGAGGGTGTGCACTTGTTCCCTAAAAGGGAATTTTGGCTTTCGGCCATTTCGATTTTCTGACAGTGATTAATTGACGACGCAGGGTCGCCATTCCTGATGGATTTTCAGGCATCCAATCTGCTTCCATTCTATACTTATGCTCTCCGTTCTTTTCCTACGTGAACCGTCCCGACTGTGTGTGTCTGTTTGCGTATGCCTCTTTCTTCTTCCTTTTGTATGGCTCTGAAGACGATCGACATGTATATCCCCCCTCTCTCTACACACACGCATGCAAGAATTCTCAATAGATAGAGGGGGAAAACTCCTTAAGGCTCGTCTTTTCTCCCTCTCCCTCTCCTCTCCGCCAATAATCAATCTTTCGTCTTTCTTCTCGATTTACCACAGATTCTTCTCACCACGAAAACGAATTAAGCAACCAATTCAAATTTTTCAAAAAAAGATTTATGAAATGGCTTCCATCTCTTTTTTTAGTCCACTCTCACTCTCTCTCTTTTTTGAAATTTTGTAAAAAAAAACCTATCAATTCCCAATGTCAAATCATCCCCCTGTTTTCATTTGAAACTTTTTTTATGTGAGTTTAAATCCTTTTAAAATTATTTTCCAGAGTTTGACTTTCTTTTCTCTAGAAAATATTTTTTAAAAAAATTCTAAGTGTACAAAATGAATATGTAAACAATTGAGTAATTTTTACCGAGTCTTTATGGAGAATTAGCTGAGTTTTAGCATTAATAAAAGAAGGACACATGTTAATAGAAAATTATGGTTGATGGTTGAGCCCAGCCCTCAAAAAAGGATGCAGAAAAGAAGACAGATTAGATAATAGAGAGAGAGAGAGAATAGTTATCTTGTATAATTATTTGAGTGTATTACAGTGGAATTTGTGTGTGTGTGTAAGGTAATAAAATAAATAAGTGAAAGAATGAATGAATGAATCTCGTAATTTGATGATAATGAATGAATGCCTATATTTATTTGAAACGTTAAATGAAACGGAAAAGTGGCCTAGGGACATAGATAAGCTGTTGCATGGTCCTCCTGAGCGTTTCGTCTGAATTGGGAGCCATCGCCATCGTCATCGTCAATAGTGTGGATAATGATATGAAGTGTGTACGATGTGTATCAAGCTGGGTTAGTGGCAGTTGAATCTGTTTTTTGAATCGGCAAGGCGTTCGCAATCCTCCTTAAAGTGTCAGCAATAATCGTAAAAGTCGGCCTTAATGGCATTTCCTATGAAGACTGCATCATTCCTTACCCAATCCTACTTACTTACATCCTTTCCATCTCTTCCCTCACAAAACCTCAACAGTCTCCCCATATCCTCACACACACAATCCTCTCCTTTTTTCAACCCATATACTTGTTACCTAATATGTAACCCCCCTATCAAAGTTTCATCTCATACACAGGTTTGTCTTTATAATATAATAAAGAAACTTGTGAGTGTCTTCTTCTCTCTCTCTCTCTCTCTCTCTCTCTCTTCTCACCAAAATCCAATGGCATCTTCCTTACTCTCTCTCTCTCTCTTTTCTACACACAAATGTGTATAAATTGAATCACAGGAAAACAAGGAAGAGGAGTTGCGCATCTTGCATACGCACCGTCTTTTTATTTTTCAAGGTGTACTCTGTACTCTCTTCTATTGTGATGATGACACCAAAGAATATCTTTTTCAACTCTCAACTTTGATGTAATTCACGAGAAGATGAGTGGAGGGTAGTCTATATGGTGTCAAATAGTGATAATAAAAACCACAAAGAACAATCACTTTTTTTGTGGTCATTATGACTTACTCTCTCTCTCTCTTAAACTTGGGCATAATTGTTTCATTGTATGTATTAAGCTCAACAAGTTTATTTTATTTCTCTACCCCTCCTCCTCACTGTATACACACACAGGTCCATACACACCCACTCACCATCAAATGTAAATTATTATAGCACTATATTAACAATGAACAATTCATTACATGTTCCTCTTCTTCCTATAGACCATAACACTTGTTTTTTAACCTATAAAAATTAAGGTGAATTTATACTCCCCTCCTGTACTACTACTGTAAAGGTTAATCAGCTTAATCTTGTTTTAATCACCTTGTGATAATTTTATTAAAATTGTGGAATTCTTTTATGATAAAAGTTTTCATATTGTGAGAAAAAGAGAGGCCTAGAGTTTTTAGTAGGGGAGAGGACTGGGGAGAACAATGGAAAAAAAGGAGGAACGTTCGAGTTTCGGGGAAGCGAGACGCACTCTTCCACCCGGTCGTGAAACTTGATCTGGACTCTGAATCTTTCAAAGATTGCCATGGATGGCGCCCTCAATCTTTGTTGTACTTTCTCCGAGTTTTATGTTATGGGAAGCTCTCTCTCTCTCCTGTATAAAGCTTTATTCACTTTTACTTCATGTGAAATGGCTTGTTCTTTCTATTGGAGAGAGTCATAGCTCTTGTGTAGAAATACGGGGGGAGACATAAATCTCGGGTTTCTATTTTCCCCTCTTGGAGAGGATGGGAAACTACCCGAGAACGGAATCAGTCTTTAGTTCCGATTTTGGATGAGATATGGTGCTTCATGTGGTTCTTTTTTTACAACATGTAATCATTCTCCCATCTCCCATAAACCATCAACAACTTTATACTTTTTATTTCTTTTTTTTATTCCTCATTTAATTCCATGCATTCTACTACTACGTCTATATGTATTATGACTTGCATTAACTTAAATATTTTAGTCTAATTTAATTAAGTAATTTAATTAATTGGGGGTACTTTGGATTTTTCAAATTAATTTTTATAGTCGTAATAAAAAAATTAATTACGTTTTTATAACATGTGAATAATTTTTAATTTGTTTTTCTTTTTGTTTAATTTACAGGTAAGAAGTATTTCAATTGACAAGCCATTTTTTTTTCATCATGAAAAAATCCGCACATACTTTTTTGCCCTAATGACCGTCATCCGCTTTAAATTCTACGCGTTATTTCTGGACTTAAATTGGTAAACAAGACGATAAATATTTTTCACTAAATTTTTTAAAATAGAAATAAGCTTGTAAAAAATAGAGATAGATTAAATTGTTTACGAAAATAAGAATCTTCTTGTTTTGGCTGTCACAAATGACACAATAAACTGGAGAGAAGAAGCAAAAAAACAATTTTATTTTTTTAACTAAAATATACACACGCAATGCTAAAGTGATAAAGGTATCACTCAATCTCAAATTATGAACAATAGGATTGTAACATCCATAAAGATTATTATCGTTAGCTCACATAATAATCATTTTTGATTCGCATCGTTTACTCCCTACTCCTCCTTTTGCGTATAAAGGTAGTCAAAAAAATATATTTAATTCATAAAAAAACAGGAAAATATGTCAACTCGTACAAAGGCATCAAAGTGAAGAGAAGCTTGACTACTGGATACAATTTATCTTGATACTTGAAAACTAACCACACACAAGGGGCTTGAAAATTAAGACTCCTCATTCTCATTGTCCTTATTTTTTTTGGAGTGTCTGTATGTACCATGAAAATGGGAAATAAAATTGTAGTAAAAAATGGCTCTCGTGTCTTGTCCTAATAAGGACACAAAGTCTAAATAAAAATGTAGGGGAGGGGAATTTTTTTATGCTGATGTCGAACGATGACAGTTAAGATAATTCTAATGAGGATGACATCACAACAATTGTCTCTCTCTCTCTTTGCGTAATTTCACTGACAGAAAGCACGCAATGAGTTGGCTCAATCCTTTGTTTTTATTGTCTAGCCACAACTAACATTCTTCTTTCATGTTTGGGGTTAGCGTCATTTTGAAAGTAACAACTTCAAGTGTTTATTACATTGACAGCCTGTGTACATTGTTAACCCCCTCTTGTCTATAGTAAATAGAGTGTTAATGTTCTTTTTAATATAAAATAATATTTAATTAATTGAATTTCTTAAAAAAAAATTTTTATTTTTATAAAAAGAATGAAATTATACTAAGTTTTTTTAGTATTGAAACTTATAACGGATAAAAAGCATGCCCCATATTTCTCTCTCTCTCTTTACATTTAAAAATGAAGCTTTCAGAGGCGCATTTTCTTATTTTAGGGGGATGAAAGGTAATAAATCTAATTTTTTGGAAACATCCCAATCATGCTGCACATAGGAATGACCTGAGGCTTTCTTACATAAATCACATGTTTTGAATCATTATAACTTTTTTTTCAACCCTCCATTTCTTTCTTATTATAGCCGAATTGAAAATCTGGAGATTTTTTTAGGCCGTTAGAAATTTATAAATATACTTTTAAACCTTTTACAAAAAATGTATTACAGATAGATTAGCCTATATTTAGAGAGTTTAAAATTTAATTTAACTCACCTTTAGTACAGATCCAATAATTAATTTAATAATTAATAAACTTTGAAACACCTTTCTCTCTCTCTCAATTTTTTAAGACACTCACACTCTTTTTAAATAATAATTTTGAAAATGATCCCAAGGATGAAAAATTTGAATTATTTAAAAATTTTGAAACTGAATTATTTGGACAGAGAAATGACTGATGGCAGAATATATTTGAGAGTTGTGCCCAGATGAAAAAACAAATTTAAACTAAATAAATGTTTGCCCTAGTTTTTTAAAAACCGTTTGAATCCCGTAAGGTATTGTAAAAGATAGAGAGAGAGAGATTCTCTCTGACTTATTGTATAATATTGGTGATAGTGTCACTAAAATTGGGACATTGTAAAATTTTATACTGTACAATTGTCGTCCTTCCATTTTTTTGGTCCTCTCATTAGTGACCTATATTCCTAGAGGGACTTTTTACTCCGGTGTCCATTCTCAAAATCTTAGAGAAAGCCCTATACCGTTTTTTTGTGTGGACCGGGACTTGTAATTACTGTAGATCATATATCTGTACTACGAACAAAAAAAGACCATCTTCCACCTGAGCTCTTCTTTTTTTACTGTCGTAAAAACACAACCACCATGGTTTATGACACCTTGTAAACCCAGTTAACCTACATTTTAAAAAAATATTCAAAGTTTTACCATTCAACGTTTGTGTACTCTTAAAAAGTGAATGGGTCCATCCATTCGATCCATAATTCCAAGTAAAATGATCGGGGGCTTCCTTCATTGAAAATTGTCTCTTGGGAAAATAAATATATTTTTATCAAGTTTCTAATGTACATACCAAATACTACAAAATATGTAAAGGAGGCAAGGCAATATAAGATAGAGGAGGGATTTGGTGGTCATAAATTTGTTCATGTTTATCTCTCTCTCTTATTTAATGCTATGCTACCTGTTCTACAATGTTAAAAGGTAGACCAAAATTTTATTGTGTTTTTTTCCACCATTATCTTTTATTCCTCTCCTATAAAGTTCAATTGTTACAAATCTTTGTCATTACATTTAAGGGCTTGGTTTCATAGTCTTAATCAAATGACAAGACTTTTTAGAGTAGCTTCCTCAATTTTTTGTGCCAAGAATTACATTGATTCATTCAAACAACTTTTTTTGATTATCTGTATAGACAGGTAGCTGATAGACAGTACATGAATTTGCGCTTTCTTTTTTACATTAGTTGACATTTAAAAAAATAAGGACTAGAGTTGTAGCTTATCTCAAAATTTTGCTTTTTTTGTGTTCCGTCTTCTCATTATAGAGGAAATAATTCAGAATTTTTCTGAGTACACATAAATTAAAAATTGTGCAGGTGATGCGCAGGTGAATTTACTGAGAGGAATGGAAGATCAAGTACGTGAAGTGGATACGTACACAGAGGGGGAACATGCTCAATTTAGATCACGATTCATAGAAAATATGTAACATGAGGTCAAATATTAAGGAGGGAGATGGCCCCAAAGTAAAGGGCCAAAATTAATTGTGGGTTTTCATTAAACCCCTCTGTCTTTCAAAAAGAATTATGCGTTTCTACAAAAAAAATTCTTCTCTTTTTTTTCTCCCAAAATCTCAAACTTTATTCTAAAAATTTTGTACTGAATTCCCGTCTTGTTTTTCTATGTACGAGTACAAATTGCACTGTACAATGACCAAATAATTCCAGTAAAGGAAATAATTGCAAAGAATTTCATTGAGGCAAGACTCCATTTTAAATAGAGAGAAAGAATGTAAAAAATTATAAATAAATGATAATTGAGAGAGAGAGAGGGGGACTATTATTTCAAGAAAACAATTTGTCAAGCAAGAAACAAAGGGACATACATTTCTTTGTATAATTGGAATGCAAATGCTAATTAAATGATGATTAAATCATGTTCTAAATTTATCACTTAAGTGGATAGGGGCTAAACATTCCCAAATTCTTTTTCTTCGATTTCTAAAGAAGGGGGAGAGAAAAACAAGAATAAGAGAAGAATAAGAAAAAAAAATAGTTTAGTTTTTTGAAAAGGTTGAAAGAGAAAGGCGTACATTTTTTTTGTGTGCAACTCCTTCTCTATTCTTTGAGGAGGGGGGGGACTGTCGAAAAACAAATCTTGGTCGTGCTGTTTTGGCATGCAAAAACGATCGTTCGTCACTCAGTATTTCCGCACCATTTACCCGGGCCTGGCTCCAGCATATCAAATGAACTGACTGAGCGATGAACGTAATATATGTTTTACTTCCGTGCATGCTTGACTCTTTTTTTTATATTCATGAGAGAGTATCCATATACATATATAGCTTCCCATATAACACTCTACTAAAACTTGTTAATATTTAGTACACAAAAAATAGTGAAAAAAATTGTACACTATGTCTCTACTATTTTATATAAGAAAGTTGTGTCTATACAATTACCCATAGTTTTTGGGAACACTGTTACTGTTTCATTCTATCGAAAAGAGTACGGTTCAATGTAATTCTATCAAGTTGCCAGTTTCTTTTATTCTCTCATTTTCTTTCAACCAAATCAGAGAGGCAAAGTTCTTCTTCTCATTATTTTTAATCTTATGACCGAGCTCAAAATAAAATGTTTAGTGACTTTTTTTCTATTTTTTTGAATTGAATTAAATTTATTTTTGAGAGGAATTAAATAGTCAAATTTAAGGTGTACATTTAGTGTAATTTTATTAAAGTTATTGTTTCTTTAATTTTAATATGACATAATATTTTACATGTTGAGGTACAAGTACATTTTTAATACAAAAAATAGAAGGAGCCGCCATAGAGGAGGTGTTTACACATTTTTTTCAATTGATTGCATAAACAATTGTAATAGTTAAAATGTTAATTAAGTAGAAAGAAGGTGTGTCTCTCTTCTTTTTTAAAAGAGTTGATGTTCTATTATTTTTTAATGTGACATCAAATGTTAAAATAATTATCTGATAGCCACTTTTGTTGTACAATTTTACAAGTTAATTTCAAATTTTTGAGTCATACAGGCCTGTCAACAATTTTTTGTGTATTTTTTATAAAGTTTGATAAATTTATGCATTAAAATTAAATTAAACAATTTTAGTCTACAGTTTACACAATTCTTCGTGTAATATAAAGAGTAGAGTATGAGTACATTAATTTAAAATATTAGCTAATTGACTTACAGAATTTAATCCTGTTAAAATATAATACTTTTTAGTACAGATATTCAGAAAATAATTTAAGAAGCTTAACAATTAAAAAATTCTTTTACTTTTCAAAAAATTCATGATGGAGTCGAAAACGATTTTCTGGAAAAAGGGATTTAGACATGTACACTTCAATTTCAAGTCTAAGGGACTGGAGCACGACGGGAAGTCTGTGTTTGAGCTAGGGGTTTGAGTATTGAGAACCAATAAGGTTTAGTTAAAATTTCTTGAAAAAATCTTACCGGTACCTTAGGCCCAACCTATCCTTCAAGAAGAACAAGAAAAAAAGATTTTTTTGAAACCCCATTGAAAAAAGGAACCCCATAAACTTAGGGATACAATAGAAATAAACCGCTCTTGTATTTTCATCCTACTTTTTAACAAGAAAACTTGAATTTTTTTTTCAACTTGATGCTTCAGCTTCATGGGTATATCCCCTTTGGGGTTCTCGTGTTTTTAGTACAATGTGTGTACATATGTACACAGATTATTATGCATTGTACTAACTTATCATTTATCCTTATTATCTTTAACTATAGAGAGAGAGAGATACATAGAAAATCTCATTGTTGTACAAGGCTGTACATAGAAAGGCAAGAGATGTGGAAGTAAGTCATAAGATTTATAGACTCGCTTATTATGTGCATTCTAAAGTTCTCTCTCTCTCTCTCTTAACATCTTTTTTCTTTTACTTTATATTATTATACAATAGTAATCAGTATCTGGTCAGGTGTGTGGCCGAGCACAACCACCATTCTCTTACCTCTTTTTTTATTATTGATTCTATTTCCAAATTATTTTGTTGATTTTTTTTAAATCTTGTATTCAACAAGTTAATATTTTTTAAAACACAAAGTATACGAAATTAAATATTTAGTGAATTTTACAATTTAAAAAAAATTATAGCTCAGTGCACAGTGACTAGTGACTAGTGTCTATACAAAACGTGTCTCATTTAATTAAAAAATCATAATTAAATTAACAATCTTTCTTATTAGATACCTGATTGAAAATTATAGTGGTCTCAATAGATAACAAAGTGATAGAAAATTTTAAATAAATAGATTGAGTGCTGCAGCACTTTTAAATAAAGAACAATAAATTAATTATTTTAAGAGTAAGACAAAACTTGTGAATTAAATTACATTTTAATTTTTTTTTCAAAAAATGTAATTCGAAAGGCAATTAACAAAAGAGTATAAGTATAGCCTATACATAAAATAACCTTGTGTAATAAATATATAACATGTTTATATTTTATTTTGTTTTTATACTACACTAAAAAAAGTAAGAGGGTGACGACATGTGAAAAGTTGGAGCCAAAAAATTCTTGTTTTGTGTGTGTGTGTGATCTGAGGTCACGCATGGAAAATATTGAGAGAGGGAGAGCAAAAGAAGAAAAAGTGAATCACCTTGCAAAAAAAAGTTAAAAAATTAAATTGTTATTTTAATACAATATGAAAATACATTTAAGTGTAATCATTTTTTGAAAATAAAAAAGAAAATGACTTGAAATGGAAATTGAGGGAAGAGTATACAAAAATAGTATAAATAAACTCTCACAGCTGTTGAACAAGAGAGATTCCCGTCTTCTTCATCTTTCAAAAAACTGTCTCAGGCTATGAATTGCCAAGCAATGCTGCATTCATCATAACACTCTTTTGGAGAAGGAGAGACAGAGAGAGAGGGGGGGAGAACTGTAAGTTGATTCAGTTTAATCTGTTTAAAAAATAATAGTAACATTACATTACTCACTCTTTCACTAAACCATAAAATTTGATACTTTGCTTCTGATAATAAATAATAATACACTCTCTCACATTATACAAGTTCATTTACCATGCTTTAGTAAATACAATTATGAATTATATTTCCTTCCTTTTATTTTTTATTTTGCAAAGAATCATAAAATGAGCTCTTAATTGACTTGCAAAAAAATATGTAACATGTGCTTTAGCTCATCTTCACTCCAATTATCTGTACCTGTACACATCCAACCAATTCTTTTTTTTTCTCTTCCTCTTTTTAATAATTATTTTGAATGGTTTTGTAAATTGTAATAAATCATTTTCTATTTAAAGATTAACACAGTCATTAAGGGAAGAGAGTAGTCGGTATTCTTTTTTTGAAACTAAACCGTGTAATTGATAATACACCTACTATTTTTTTTAAAGTCAATTAGCACACTCTAAAATTCATCACACTCTCATCCTTTTTTCATTTGGAACATTTTTTTTGAGAGATTTGTGGGATGACTCGAATTGAAAATAATTTTTTTTGGCACTTGAAATAATTTACAAGAATAATGGTAACATTTTTATTGTATCAAAATTATTTTTATGGAGGGTCAATTAAAATACGTAATTGGAAAGGTAGTTAAAATGGATAGGAAAAATAGTTTGGAGGTGACTTAATTTAATGGTGTAGAAAATTGTAAAATAAATTACACTCCAAAGGAATCTCATGGGTGCAGGCCTCCCTCTCGTTTCCGGCCGGTGTTACCCAACTCATTCTATTGTTATAGACAGTTCTCACCTGCTTTTCGAGGTGTCTCTTTCTCCTTTTTTGAGTACCCTTTGCAGGCTCATCTTCAATTTAAGGGACTCTCTCTCTCTCTCTCATTATTTCCTTTACTATAATTTAATTTATCTGTAATTTAAATTAAACCCAATCTTTTCTATAGTAAACTTTGTCAAAATTAATTTTTTTTATATAATCATGAGAGAATTAAAATTAAATTAAATATTATTCAATTTTCTTGACACGTTTTCCTGCAAGTTTATAAATGAAAATATTAAACAAACAAATCATTATCTTTCTTACTTCTCTCCTTCTCCCTATGACATTCAATTGTTCATTGTGGTGGCATGGAGAGAGAGAGACAGATAAAAAAATGGGAATATTTGGCAAAAAAATTATTTGAGCAGCTGTAAAATGGCTGTACCTGACACTACTTAGCATTTAACAAGGAACAGAAACTTGTTGCCACAAGAAAAGAAAAAAATGATGATGATCATGAAGCCTCAACACGAAATATTTTTATAATGTATGTGTATTTATACAATACTTAAATACACTTGTTACAACTCCTTCATCGCCTTAGAGGCTCACTTTTGTCAAAACCACAAGAAATATTTTATGTAGACACACACACTCAAACTCACATCCTTTAAATTTTGCCATGCTTGACTTGAATGCCTTGTGGCTATTTTGAATAATAAATATTATAAACTTTTATCATTTAAATTACACAATATTTAGTCACGTGGTAAACGAGAGATTAAATAAATAAATTTATTTATCGTACTAAATTAATTCATGATAGACTAACGAGAATATTAAATAAAGAAAAAAAATCTCAATTGAACTTAAAACTGTTTTGAATTCAATGGACAGTAGGGATTCTCAATTAGAACTGAAGTTGTCAAGTTGAATGAAAATGTTTCTCCAAAATTTTTTGAAGTCTTCATTCCCTCATTATGTATCTCTATTACAAGAGTGGGTTGACATTGACTTCCTTATGACATAACGGTTTTTGGAATATTCATCCTGGAGGCCACATTCAACTTTTTTCCCTATATTCATGTCAGGTTTTAATGGCCCATCTAAATTTTTAGTGCTTATAACATAACCTTACCCAATAAAACGGAGGAATGAGTTCCATACAGAGGGAGAGAGGGGGACTACCGTCTCCTGCTTATACTCTCCAATCTCCATGTACTACACTTACACAGTACATAGTACATTTTTTTGTTGCAGTCCAAGAAATGTTTGAATTTAGGTGAAATAGAGTCAAGAGGACCACATTGAGTGTTTGATTCAGAGCCAGACTCTTGCATAAGAAAAAAAAGGACCATCTTTATATTATTCTCTATTTTCTTTGCATTTTATGACCCGACCCTTAAAAAGTTCACATTTCTTTACAAGTCCCCCACTCCATTGCAAGTGTGTACATACATATAGGTTTTAGAACCGACCTTAGGATTTCTTCTTTTTTTCTTGTTGGTTGCACCGTAAAGTAATAAAACAGTCAGAATATTAGGTCACCAAAATGAAAAAATATAAAGGTATGCGCTACATGTTGCATGACACAAGTTTTTGGTCTGACCGCCGTGGTTCTTGAACATTTTAACTGTCAACTGTCTTTATACCTTGTCTCTATATACAAAATGTGTATAAGATGCACCGTTGTTCTCACACAACGTGGAAATATATTCCTCTCTCCCCATTTTAAATCTTTCTCATCTTGTAGAGAATTACACTATTGACATTATCTCATCGACATGGGTTCAACTTTAACTGTATGTCAGACACAGTTAAAAATTCTCTAGTTTTAAATTCAATTGTAAGTGGTTTACAGTCAAAAAAATACTGTCAAGGTTTACAATCCAAACCTCTCTCTCTCTCTTTCTCTGTGTGTTTTTGTACAGGTACAGGTGAGAAGCCAATGAACTGATCAATACAGACAATTTAAATATTTTAGAGTTGAAGAAATTAAATTTAAAGGAGAGAGAAATTTAATAGAAAAAAATTGTTTTTGTGGGAGTAAATTGAATTAATTAGTAAAGTTAGTTGAAGAAATTAAGGGTTTTATACAGATATAATGATGCCTCTGGTAGCATACGTTGATTTGGTTAATGGAATGATAAAATGGAGAGTGTGGGAGTAGAGAGAATAAAATATATGATCTATCTTTATTTTTCTCTCTCCCGTCTTTTCCTGTCTTTTTTCTCTCCACCGTCGGTGGATTCGGTCTCAGTCGTCTCTCTCTTTCTTTTCTCTCTCTCTGGGTGAGTTTAGTGAGTTGAGCTGATTTACGCATGTTTTGAAGCTTAGTTGGAAAGAGATGACGTCAAAATGATCGATTTCCCTTTGCTTTCGGGATTGGGTAGGATAAAGTGGAATTCGTCAATCCTGCACCTTCAACTAAATTTTATTTGCTATGAGTTATACCCCATTTTTCAAAAACCCAATTTTTACTCATGAATCTCATTTCCTTCCCGGTTGTCCCGTAGTTCATTGACTCTTGTTAGTTGTTTCATTTCATTAATTGGATTTTAAATATTAATTAAAAATTATTAAAATGTAGTTTTTTATTATTTATGATATAATAGTCACACTATTGAATGACTTGAATTAAATTCAATTTAAATTGCAATAAAATTACTGATGAATTGAAGTTACTGAAAATTCTGTTCAGAAGTACACTTTAATACAAATAAATTCTTTTGTTTCTTCCAACTCTCAAAAAAGAGGGGAAGGGATCGTGTGGTATATTTTGACAGTCTTGTAATACTTTTTTTTTATATTGAATTTTGGAGGAAAGTTTACCAGTTCAAGAAAAGAAAATTTATTATTTTGTGGCCATATCCTTTTCATTTGACAAGTTTGACGTACGATTATAAAAAGTTTGCTGGATTTTTTTTCTCTAAATATTTTTCTCCTACCCTCACAATCCCTAAAAACTAGAATTTTTTTCTTCACATTTTTTATGAGTAAAATAATATGAAACATACAATCCATTCTATTATTTAATTGTTAAAATCTGAATTAAATTATTTTAAATATTCTAAAGCTCATTATGAAGACAAAGAAATTTAAAATATTTTTCAAACAAGAGACATATAAATGTGTACATATCTGTACAATAGAGAGTTATTTTTCGCTTGTTTCTTTATCAACTTTTTAGACTATTTTAGTACATGTTCCAGTAATACCTAAGATACTTGTTCATGAACGAGCAAAAAAAGAGAGAGAGAGAGGAAGAGGCCATTATGGGGATGATAAATGGAAAGCATTTTTATCTATTATGAGATAAATTCATGAGAGACAAGCACAGTTATGTGGGGGCAAATCTTTTTTTTCAGTTTTCTTGTTCATTTCTACACAATATTTTCACTGTGAGCAACTCCATCCATTTCTTATTGGACAGGAGAAAATTTTAATGTTTTTTTTTCTCTACTTGTCATCAATCCTTCCCTAACCATCTTACTTACCTTATGTACATAACAAGAAACATACAGCTAAGGACACAAAAAACGGGGGAATCTTAAATCAAAATAATAATTAAAGAGAAAAAGAGAAAGAGTACTTGAGTGCATTTAATGAACAATTGGATTAACTCGCCGACTTGGCTTGGACTAGGGCGAGAAGCTCTGCATTGTGAAATTCTATGACCTAGGACATAAAATGCATCCATATAGGGAAAACTGGAAATGAACTAACTTTTTGTATGCATGGAGGGGCTACTCTGCACAAGACTTTTCCACCATTTGTGGCTAGTATGCAGCTCCATATGAATTGTTTTGGAGAAACTATGTAGAGGGGATAATATATGTACATTGTACAAAGAATAATTTCATATTTTCTTTTCCTTTAGTCTCCACATCCTCCATTCTTGTCCCCTCTTTTCTTCTTTCCTTCACTTGAGCCCCGTTTGTCTTTCTACTTCCGCTTGCTCTTGTCTTTCCGTTCCTGACGGCTTACTTCCGTTACCAATCCCATCCCTCTGTATGATCTACTATCTTTGACTAAAATACAGAGAGCACACATGGAATTATTCTCCTTTTCTCCATCTTGAGCAAAATTCAACTAACAAGACTATAAATACAAAAATCTCTAGTCTAAGAAACTCCATGTACTCCACTACAGATACATATGATGCCAACTCTTACCCACAGGCCACAAAATGTCTATTGTGGTTGACAGTGAAGGTTATGTAAATAAAATAAATTAAAATAAATCAGAGTAGTTAAAAATCAATAAAAAAAATATTTTGGGTGGTAAATAATGAGGAATGTGTCCACAACTTTTTTTTCCCAAAGTCAAAATGAAATATATTTTTTTATGAAAACGCACTATTTTAAATTGGTTTGGGGCTGTGATTGAAACATGAAAAGGGAAGTGAATGATTGGTTTTTCTACACCCCAATGACTTCTTCATGTCATGATTACAGTCACGCATTTTCCTACATATAGAAGAGACAGGGAGGATTGGGTAAGGATTTTTATTCTCTCTCTCCGTCCGCTCGAGTGTCACCCGTATCGTTCGTTTCCTTGTTTTTTTCCTATAATAATTGTTTATACCATCAGGATGTCCCTATAAAGTTGGATGCAATATTTTTTAAATAGGAGACACAATGTATCTCAGTGCTAAACATGTTATACAAAAGTCAGAGACAGACAATATTTTTTTTGGTGTACATACGGATACATCCAAGTATTATTTCATTGGTTAGTAGGAAATATCAAAATGATAGTCCTTGGATGAGTTTTTTTTCTCTCTACTTTAATTTCTATACGAGGCTATATATTTCACAAGTTTAGTTTTGTGTGGGACGTGAACGGTTAGCCCCTAGCAATTGCTTTTGCTTTTCTCTTCCGTTTTTTTTCTAGTTTGCTTACTCTTTCGCATCACAGACTTCACCGCTCATCCCCTCACAATTCAAATAGGAAAATTTATGCTTATCCAGCGTATCGATCGATATTTGTGCACTACTACAGATACAGACACACTACCTACTCTCTCTCTCTTGTCCTATCATTTTTAGCTCTACTTTTCTATCCCCATTTTAGACATGTACGTCCAACAAACTCAAAAAAAAAAGTTCATGATGATGCATATTACATATAGGTACATATGAAGGTAAGGGACGTCTTCGGAGAGTCGATTTATCTCCATTCTTTTTGTATGGACGTACATAAGTTCGTCCATTCTCTCTCTCTCTCTCTCTTGTGCTCTGTATACTGTACAAAAGTTTAGTATTACCATCATCATTTGATGAAACGCGATACTCTCCTCACTGCACTGCACTGTGTGATGTGTTCTCTCTACTGTTGGAATATGAGCAAGTTCTATTTTTTTGCATCTGTATGACATGACAAGCCTATATGGAACTTTTGTATGAAATAGATAGAAAATGCACTGTACGACTAGGTCGTGTTTGATATGTCTTCCTCTTGCTTCCCTCCGCCTGTCTTCCACGGATGGATAAATGGGATTTTCCAATTATTTTCTATCCAAAATTTTGACATGACATGAGACGTGGTAGAGGCGGTTCCTCCTTCCTCTGCAGTGCATCCTCCTCTTTTTTTCTCTAAACTTAAATTCAAGAGAAAAGAGTCTCTTTTCAGGGGGGGGGATGAGGATCATTCAGCGTGTTTCCTTTGAGAGAAAGAATTTTTTTTTCTAGACTTCTTCCTATATTTTTTAATATAAAATACACATTCCTGAATTTTGATATAAAATGCTCATTAAATTTAAATGATAATTTTAGGGGAGGGAGTGATGACAGAATTGAAAATAAGATTATTGAAAAAAATTGAATTGAAATTCAAGTTGAAATATAGTTAATAAACTGTATGTTTAAAATCCATGCAATAAATTAAAGAAACGGCACATGATAAACAAGAGAGTGTATCTGTACGAGTACAAGAAAGACAGAAATGTATTAGAGAGATGAAACAAGTTTTATTTTTTTGGGAAGAAATTCTTTAGTTTCACAAAAAGTTGGGAGTCAAGTCAAAGGGCATTTGAATTTGCTTTTTTTCCCCTCTTACTCTTACAATATTGTTGTATGCGGGAGAGAGAGAGAGAATACGATGCGAAAATCGGAAAACTAGATCCATTTTTTGTGCCTCCTCTTTGTCAGTCAGTTTTGTGTTCAGTCTCTCGTTTTCTCCTCTTCTCTCTCTTCTCTCTCCCTGTCTCTTTGGTAGGTTTGGCTGTGTGTAGTTTTTCTTGCTGGCGTTTTAGTTGGTTGGTTGGTTTGGTAGGCTTCCGAATTTCCTCTCTTTTTCCTCTTCTCTCCCGTCTCCGTCTCACAGAGCTATAATTCACTTCTGGCTGTCAGATTATTCGCGTCGTCCCACCAACTCGTAGGATACATCTACAAAAGAATAACAAAAGCTCTGCTTTTCTTTATTAAGCGGAGGAAAACGAGGGAGTTTCTAACTCCACATACACTCATATACACTTTTATGTATGTACAACAAACATCTATAGAATCCTATTGTCGCTTATACAAATACATATAAGACATGTACATCAAAATATAAAAAGCACAATATAACAAGTAAAGCTCCCTCTCTCTCTCTCTCTCTCTTGTATGGCGTAAGCCCTGAGCATTTCAAGTAAAAGACTTGATGTTTTAGGCAGTCAGTCTCGAGAACTTTGAATCATATTCGGCTGTCTTTCAGTTGAATCATCTATCTAAAAAAAATTCTATGGAGGCTCTCTCTCTCTCTCTCTCTCTCTCTCTCTGTGAATGTACAGATATAGAAAATATTTTTATATAGAAATGTATCATGTATTCCAAACTCCTCCTCGTTCAACAATTCTACATACACAAAAATATTTTTTTTCGATCCGGCAATGTTTGTAGTCAAAAATATATTTTTTTACTCCTCTCTCTCTAGCAGTCTGTGCATTGTCCTGATTTGAAAACATGACGGATACATAAGAACGATGTGCGAACCCTCGGTCGTCGTCGTCAAATTCGATTTTTTTTTCTTGAAATGTTGAAGAGAGAAAAAAAAATGAAGAAGAATAGGAGGATATATTACACTCTCTCTCAGTTGAGTATGAACGTGGTAGGTAGGTAGTAGACGAAAGAAATAGAGATAGGCGGATCAGGAGATCCTTTGAGATGTCCATCTCGATTCGAGTAAAGTGCATTGCATGTACCATTGATGTGTATGTTGTATGTTTAGTCGGTAACATTTCTCTCTCTCTCTCTCCCTCTCTCTCTCTCTTCCCCTTTTGAATATGAGAGAAAGACGCGATCCGCTCTATTTGCGACCTTCTCTTCATTTCTCATCTTCTTCTTCTTTTTACAGTGAATCCGAGCAAAAAAAGGACATCCCACAGACCTTTTCTCTCTCTTGTTAGTCCAATGGATTTTATTTTGATACTTATAAGATTATTCCCTTTCTTGCTTGTCGTGATTCATCTTTATATTTCTCACATGGCGTAACTATGAGTACAGCTACCTTTTTTTTTAATGTTACTTAAGTACTAAAGTGCACTATATATATCTATCTAGTTTTCTTATATATTTCCGACAAATGTACACGTCTCTCAAATTTTTTATCTTTTTTTCGGTTCCACTCGGTTCAATCTATGTATTGTACAGATATTGCATTAGATGTGAATGTATAGTCTCAAATCTTGTCTTACTTTTAAAGATCACGTTGCTGAATATTTGTTTAGAAATTTTACAAATTCTTTTGAACAATCTCGTGTTCGTCTGGTTAAAAAAAATGAAATAAATCTTTGATGATGCTTTGGAGTCACGGCAAAACATTATTTTTTAAAAAATATATTACTATTTGTCATCCATAGAATAAATTACGAGTTTTAAAAAAATAGTTTTATTTTATGAAAAGCTAACTGTAAACATTTCAGTTTGAAATTTTAACTTGAAAATGAATAATTTCGTGTTGTATTGAGTACGACAAGGCGGTTGTGAAATTTCTCATGAAAAAGAAGTTGAAAACATGTTGATATTAGCAAAAGAGTCAATTGTTATGTAATAACAGTTAAATTATGATGTTTATCTATTTTTTTTATAATAAAAAGAATGGACGTGAGGATACAATTAAATGAAAAAAAGAAACATTCTCAAATTCTCTTCGTACTTCCTCTCAAAGGTGGTCACACTACTTTATTTTTTGTGTGTCTCAGCTGTGAGTTTGTTGATAGACTTAATACAATTGTTTAATTAATTAAACTTGTATATTATATAAATTAAAAAGAACTACATGGGCAAGAAACCATCATGTAAACATTTTTGATATAAAGAGCAGAGAATTAATTTATTATATTTTAAAGTCAAGTCAAAAAAAGAGAACAAACTTGTTAATTGGTTGTTATATTCATAGTTTTCCATAATTAAAATTATAGACTCTCAACACTTGACCTTAAATAAACTGTATATATTTAAACCACATGTAATCTTTACATTTTAAATTATTGTTGTTGTTATTCTATATTATCATAAGTTTTAAAAAAAATTAATAACATGGTATTTTACCTTCTTTCGTGATATTTTATCACGCTTTTCTATCAAATTAGTGGTAATTGTCTGGTTTAAGTCAATATCTGCATTCATCGGCCATTTTCTTGGAAAGTTGATGGGGACCCCACAATATTTTTTCAACAAGTCTCTATCTCTTGTACTTGTACTTGTATAAAATTACCACAATTACAAGTCTTATGTGAATAGAGTACACATATTTTATTTACATTTTAATTAAAACAATTAATATTTGCATTTAAATTTAAATTAATAATTATTATCCACACTCTTATCTTTCCATATAGTCTTATACATTATAGAAGAAAGCTGTGTTTATTTACACAGGGACTAGGGACAATACAAAAAAAAGTTAAAAATGGTTGATTGATTTAATATTGGATATTGTGTATGTTGTTGTAAAATAAATTTCATTTTAAAAGGGCGTGAAGGCAACGAGGAGTCACATGAGTTGATTTTAATAGACTGTGACTATAGAGCGTCCATCCAGTTTGATCCTTAATCTCAAGGGAACTACCTCAGATCATCATTATCAGGGGACTGGGGAGGCATATATAAGAGAGTAGAGCTGGTGCCATATGTAAAATATTTTACATTTGTAGGAGGAGGGGATATGATTTTCGACAATTAACATGGTTACTGTAGAGAATGTAAAGAGTAAAATATACATGGAGATTTTCCTAGGCTTGGAATCACATTTGGAACAAATTCGCACTTGTTGGATGCTAATATCATGGTTGAGTGCATGCGAAATCTTTTTCTAAGAGAGAGAGAGAGAGAGAGAGAGAGGAAACCTCTCATTTTTTTGACGATTTGAATTTGATGGAGCGTCGACTATTTTTTGTTTTTTCAAAGTGCAAATGCCAGAACCATTTTTCTTGATTCTTTTTGTCACAAAAAAAGTTGTCTGTGTGAATTTTGACGGGATTTTTAAATGTAAAGTGGATTGAGTTTCAAGAAAACATTTCCGTCTCAGTCAAATAAAGTTCAGACTTGTCTTACCTGTACTGTACATATATATAGACATAACAATGTTATGCTGGTCAATAAAACAGGTTAAACTTATGTATTTGCTAGTATAAGTATGGAAAAAAAGAGTGTTTAAACTGTGGAACCTGTCAATGATTGTAAAATTTATGTGTTCTCAGTTCATTGGATAAAATACAAAATACATTTTTAGTTTGTTGAAGAAACAAGTGAAAAAAGTGTATAAAATATTCCCAATTTTTTTTCTTCTTCTTACTTTGTCTAACCCTTCAAATTGTCAATAGGTCCGGTCTTGAATGAAGTCTAGAAAAAATGATTGGAAATGCAAAGCATGTTCTAAAACGCGTCACGTTTCTCTCTCTCTTTCATGGCTACAGATTATGCTCCTACTGATGATCGTCTTGGTAGAGAAATTTTTATGAAATAAAAAAATATTTTCCAAGTATTCAAATAAGTATTCAGTATCTTATGTTATGTATATAAGTATAATAGTATGGATAATTTTATATGAATAATATTTAACAATAGCAATTATCTTTTGAAACTAAAATATGAATAAATTTTTTTACCATCCAAACCATCATCCTTCTTGTGCAAGCTACCCTTCAATCAGGCTAAGTTGTTTAAATTAAAATGATTGTTTTTTTTGTATTATTTAAAATTAAGAGAGGTAATTAGATTAGAAATATTATGTAATTTTTGTACTAATACTTTTTTTTAAAATATTAAGAGTCTATAAAATTATGCTAGTTTGACTGTGGCTACTCAAACAAATATTTAAGGCCACCAATTCTTTTGAGAAATATTTTTAAAAAAAGGTTTTGAAAAAGATAAATACCGTATTTCCTCGATTAGACCCCCGGGGGCTCTATTTATTCCCCCTCCCCTGGACCTGGGGCTCTATTGGA
>JAQIVZ010000090.1:0-117860 GCA_034700945.1 Arrhopalites spinosus
GTCTCCGACTTCTTACTGTTTCAAAAAAAAATTAACAATAATTAAGTTGTTTTGAATGAGACATATTATTATTGTCGGGTATGTATGAGAATATCTGAATTATGAGTATATTTGAATTATGAGCTCCAACAAAAAAAAACTATTATGACTTTTGGAACTTGAGTGTATAAACGAATTAATGTGTGCTGATGTGAATGTTTAATATTTTGATTGATTCCTGTATATCATCATCACTAGAAGACTGCTCAAAGTTGAATGGAGTGGATTAAAAAAAAGTTGATACATGTGTCCACTCATTTGTTTTTGTGATTCTTTGCTTTTCTACCATGATCAGAAGCATGTGTGTGTTTATTTGTTTTTTTTTGTTGAGGAGAACGACCAACAAGTCAGGGTAATGACAATGCTAGAGTTGGACTACGAACGCTAATTAAGTTAAATATTATTGTCAACTTCAATAATAAAAATGAGTACGACAAATGATGTTGTTTTGCAAGCTACTCGTAAACTTCCATTTATTTCCAAGAAAATAATAATGATGACTTCTTGCACGTCTAATGTTTCACGTCGTTGAGTTAAAAAATGAAAAAATATATTATATGCCAGTTTTATTCATGAAAAAAAGTATATGATGGAGTCATGTCACCCTCATACAATGATGTGTAAAAGAATTAAGGCTTACTAATGTTGTAAGGTCCATATTTACGTCTTCTACTACTACTTATATTCTATGTATACTTATGTTGTCACATGAGGATCAAAACATTTTTGTAATAAAAAATAATCATAATTAAATTAACTGTGCAATTTTTTTCATCAAAATCCCCAATGAGGCACTAAACTGAAGGGAATTTCTTGGCGGTCTTTGGACAATTTGAATTGGGGAAAAAAATAAACTTACAGAGATAAACTGATAAACTTTGTATTTATTTTTTTTGCATTATCTTCTTGGTTCATTCACCGGTTCCAATGGTTCTACTAGATTGTTAACCCATTTAAATCGTGTCATTCAAGATTTGTCAGTCGTCAATTTTCCAAGCTGGTAAGGTGTTATTTTGTTTAAACAACTATATGGGATACCTTATTTATTCTCAGTTGTCAGAACATACTTCTTACATAAAAAATATTTCTGAGAAATAACATATTACTCTCAATTTTTATATTGTCGGTCTATTTTAATTTTAATTGAAGGGAAAGGGGACATCAAGCAGACATTAACAAATCTTGACAATACATCTTGTGGCATGCTAGCTGGCAAGGAAATAGCTACGCTGCTAAGACATGGAGTTTTTGCCGTAAATAAAACTAAAAATTTAACTAGTGCGGAATGCTGTAGTAGGCTAAAGGAGGTTATCATCGATGGTAAGGGTTTTTTTTAAATTTATTATTAAGGATGTACATAATGATTGAGATATTTATTCTTTAGCCATATTAAACATTCTGTAACTACAGATGTTGAGTAAGTCTTTTTGCAATGAACATTTTTCATGACATTTTTCTTTTGATTAAGGAATTGAGCCGGACTATCGACCGTATGAACTTAAAGTTGCACATGGAGGCAAGTTGGATAAGAGTGCTGTTGGTGTTTTAGGTTGGTTTTTTAATCCTCAATAATAGATTCAAAATGGATGTATCTTTAATATTAATGATTAATAATTAATGTGTAATTTTGATTGAAGTAATAATGTATTTATCGGGGAGTAGTCGTTGGAGTGAATTCAGGGTGTAAGGTGCTACCTTCAATCTTACGTGGATCAAAAAGTTATATAGTTGAGTATGAAATATCAATATTTCTTATATAAAATGTTATTAGTAATAATTTATTACAGGACAGTTTAATTTTAGCCAAAGAATAGTTTTGTACTTATATGGGAAATTCATTTAGGTGGTGGGACAATTAGGAATCGCAACGGACACTTACAACGATATTGGAAATGTGATTGATGAACGACCGTATTGTACGTGTAATCTTTCATTTGATGGTTTTATTCAAACTTTTACAACGACTAATAAATTTATTTTGATTTCATGAAAAATTAGCTCATGTAAGGGAGTCAGACCTAGAAATTGCATTAAAGACTTTTGTGGGTGATATTTGGCAGACAGCACCAATTTATTCAACTCTTAAATTGGATGGAAAACAAATTGCTGATTTAACCAGGTAAATTTATAGTAAACTAGGTACACTAAGACGACTATAAAATTAAAATTGTAACTGAAAAATTACATGTTTGAAAAAATCCCTTCCCATCTTTACTTTTCGATAATAGTGTGGATTCTGACAAAGCTATCAATTTAATGCTGTGTATATATTTTATGTATACAGGGAAGGTCATGAAGTGACCCCAAAAGAACGAATGGTTCGTTGTTATAGTGCAGAGTGTACCGATTTCAATCCACCTTTTTTTACTCTCCACGGTCAGCTATATATTTTTTTTATTTACTGTAACTACAATTATATGTACATATTTGAAGGCCAATTTCTCAAATAATACATTTTCCCTTGATTTGAAAATTTTGTTTCTCATGAATAGTACGTTGCGGTGGTGGCTTTTACATTAGAAATCTCGTCCACGATTTAGGCAAAGGTATAATAAAAGAAAGCACTGAATTGACATTTTCATCTCCCTTTACAATGTTTGAATAACAATGTTTAATGAAATTAAATGTGATTTTTTTATTTGTTTGCATGGACATCAGCATTGAATACTTGTGCTTATGTCCGACAACTTTCACGGACTCAACAGGGACCATTTTCTCTTCATGATTGCTTAAATGAGTCAGAATGGACGGCACATGAAATATTCGATTCAATTTTGATGTGTAGATTGAAACTGTCCAACTATGCCAAAAATCGGGGACTAAAAACTGTGAGCTGATAATATTTCAGCGGATTAACCGCCGTCAGGATTACGAGTTGACGGTGTGTAGTTGACGCTTGATGCCGTCGGACAACTGTTAGTTGTGAAGCTGTTAGCTTTCGACTATGTCAATCTGTTTTAAGATTAATTTATTGATTGGGTAATTTATTGGGTCTTCATCTCATTGACCTCGTGATTTATATATATATACATGTACCATTAGTGATGATGAATGAACTATATCATATTTATATGGGTAGCTTGTCTAGGTTATGTATACAGTATATCTTATGTACGTATAGGAATACTATTGAAATGTGATGGGTCAGCAAAGGAGAATCGTTTCTCATTTATTACAAAGGAAAAGATAACTTGTCTGTGTGTGTAGTTTCATGCACTAACATTTGACTGGAGGCGTGTAAACTCGACTGAAATAAATCGATTTTCCTATATATAAAACTACAATTCCTAATTACTAACAGCATGTCTTACCACTCTCTAGACTAGAGAGACTCTATCCCTACTCTTTTTTTTGAAGGGTCACCTGCATATATTTGTGTGAAGACAGTGGGTATGCTATAAAACTTGTTCAAATATTTACCATGTCATTGGAGGGAGTACTGGAGAAGAATTCACAAAATTTATATATACATTATTGATGTGACCTGGCTTTGAACATTTGCCAAATTACATGTTTGTCCATTTCAAGTTCGTTACGATTAACTGTCATATACTTTCATTTGTACTGTAAGCCTAGGCCTAGTAGTTTGACTAGTGTCAGTATTTACATGCATTTGTAATAAGAGTAGCTATTAGGCGCCGTTTTGGATTAAAGGTGTACGTGTATTTCCGTGTGACTGGGGCTTCACCTTTTCTCGACAGTCAACACCTATTTCATATTATGAGAAGAAGAGGTGATTTGATTAAATAAATTTCTGATTTTATAATTTTTCTTGGCTTTTAATGTATACAAAATCTTTTTCGATTGTATTTAATATACAAACTTGTACATTAGTTACATGGATAGTCATAAATTGAGCACAGTTTGCAGTTTACTGAATTGTCTGCTCAGTGATCTTTCAATGTAAATCTTGTATTATCATGCACACAAAAAATGTTAATGTACAAATCATATACATATATTATTACGGGGTTATATAAATCAACACGAAATTGATGCTGGCATGCCATGAAGCCGTTTGTGCAAAATCTTTGAGGACTCTAACCTTTCATTCGATCAAATGAGTTGAAATAATATTATTATAGGTAGCTTTATAGAGTAATCATACAGAGTTTTTTTTTCTCTCTTTTCAAAAAGAAAAACAAGTAGCCACTTATTTGTTGTGTTGATTATATTGCCAATCTTCATCGTCAAAGGGAAAAATAAACCTGCATGAATGAACCTACCCTATAATTTTGATTTTTGTTTATAATATACGTGCTGATAGTGAAATTGTATGCTGGCTTGCACTCATGCTTGTTTGTACATTATACCGCTGTTTTACTTTGATAGATTGTTTACTTTGATACGATTAATGTAAAATTGTTTATGTGTATTATGTACGCTTCCGAAATCAAATTGTTGGAAAAAATTGCATCCTTTAGCAAATAGAATTAATACTTACGAGTAAATACATGTAAAAGTCATAGCTTTAATCAAAATATGGAAACAATTTTTGAGAATTTTTTATACACAAAAAAAGTTGGTTGTTGTTGTGTTATTTTTTGTCGTGATTTGATAACATAAAAAAAGTCAATTGTACTGGATGACATCTTCATTTATATTGCAACTTGGCTATCTCTATTCATTCGTTGCATGTTTTGAGTATATAAAAAATGTACCAATCAAAAATCGAAAAAAATAATTGAATATGATACCACATAGCTCACTGACTCATAAATTCATATTTAATTATACGTATTACGTACATTCTTCTCATTCAAGACAAAATAATAAAAAAATGGTTCATTAATATATATTTGTATGGCTAAAAATTGCATAGTGCATTATTTGTGAACATTTACAGTCTGGACTGGAAAGTATTTTGGAATGAAAAAAAATTCATTTGTGGGCCAATTGATAAAACTGTCATGTACATACATACCCTTATAGGTTTTGAGTGTGACTTGAGACATAATATAGAAGATATTAGATGACTTTGATAAGTCTATAAAACAAATTACCTAATGTAATAAAATGTACTTAGTTAGTTCTTAGCTTGACATTTTACGTTGCAATCAATTTTAATTTAATAAAGTGTGAGGATTTCTTACAGAGAGAGGGGAAGGAAAGCATAAAATTTCACGAGACAGTTTCTCTTATGAATAATTTAGTCTAATGAATTAAGGACCGAATTACTATAATAGTTTAGTACTTCCTCAACTAATTTTACGATGCAATTTCAACATTTCAACATAGTTTCTGCATGACAGTCGGAAATTGTATAAAATATACACTTTATACAATTCAACACTTACATAGTGTCTCCTACATATTTTAGTGTTCTGAAAGTCATTTTCTCTCCCTTTTTTTACAAAAAACTGAAATCTCAGCAAGTTGGTCTACTCACCATTGTGGTCTTGTGGAATCTGATGTTTTTTTGCACAGTTGGCTCTATTCAAAGTACTCAAGTGAAGGTTGTGACGCCAAAAAAAGGTTTCACATTACATGACAAGTAATGGGGTCAAGATAATTACTCCACGTTTATGAAAATAGGCGTCCAGAGAGCTTTTAAAGGTTGTCTTGTTAGATTGAGGTGTTTAATTTGAACAAAAAAAGATCATCTCACTAGACATAACCTTTGCAGCAAGCAAGAGAGTGCTAGGAAGATGAGCTTCAATTTAAAGTAATTTCTTTTGTTATTTTTTTTTATTAATGCACTTGAATTTTACTATTAATTTGAACTGGAGAATATTTAGGTTAGTTTTAAACCCTCAAACCGGTACACAAAATTTAATTCCAGACAAGAAACCCCAGAGCAGTAAATGAATGATTATTACACTAATACAATTTCATAGTTGACATTTAATAGGTTGAAAATTTTCTCTCACTTAATTTGATATCACCAGTCTCAAGACATGAGATACACATTACAAAATCATTATGGTGTCTACTTTTACTAACTATTTAGAAGAATTTTACTCATACTATTTATGGGTTACGACCGTTCAAATTCCATAGAAATCTCTCTCTCTCTGTGGATATGAAATTCAATACCCCTGGTTTAAATTTTATCTAATTATTGACCAGTTGTGAGCCTAACGACAAAGATCAAGTGAGAGAGCATATTGACCAGAACATTTCCCTTATAAGTTGTGGACTTGGGCGAGCACTGTCACTGTACTTGGGCGAGCACTGTCACTGTACTTGTACTTGAGAGAGAAGGTTTCCATTTGACACAAAGTGCCGGTCTCCATATATCTGTAACATGTATGAAGGGTCATTTATTTTATATTATATGGTAAAAAGGAACAAGTAAAAACTGAAAATTCTTTGTAGCCATGATGACCGGGTAGAAAAATTGGTAAAAAAAAATTGGGACGGGGTATATTTATATGAATACTCTTAACATTGAACATAGCGAGAGAGAAATGTTTCATGTAATCTGTACAGTGGATTATATGGTAGGTATAGTATAGTATATTATATGTGGTCATTGGATGAAGCCTGTTCTTTTTTCTTAACATTTTTTCCCTCCTTTTTCTCTCATATAGGAATAGGACGAAGGGTATGTGTGGCTGGAAGGATGATGACTATGAGAAAGGAGAATATGTGGTCATTTAGAGCATTTTTGCTCGTAAATGTCGTTGCCAGACGCCCATGGACTCATGACATTTTGGCAAGTCGCTATAACCGAATCCATAAAGATGAACTAGATGAAAGTTTTTTTTTTGTGAGTGTGGGGAGACGAAATTCCGTTGAGTTAGTCAAAGTCCAAAGTTTTCTGAGGTTCTTTGGGTCTTGGTTGATAACAATTTATGCCTTTTCATTTTGTGTTAAAAACATAAAAGATTTTCATTTAGAAAAGTCTCCTCATGTGTCTGTGTGTGTGTGCTCACTATGTGCTGACATGTTCTTATTGTTCCTAGGGCATGTAGTTAGTAGTGATACAGACAAGAAGACAAAGGACTCGAGAAAATTTATTTATTTTTGGATTTAACAAGAAAACATGACAGTGAGAAACAATTTGACTGGAGAAATGTCTAGTCAATATTCAATGACAGTATGAGTAGTTTTTTGATCATGCATTGAAGAGACAATCACTACATTCACTACTTATTCAATTTTACGTGAGAAAGTACGAGTAAAGTATTTGGTCAAGAGTTTGAAAAAAAAGACATTTTGTTTTAAGGAAAAAAGAATACATTGTAAAGGTATATTTATTTAATATAAAGACTAATGCAAAGTATACAAAACTAAAGTGCTTTTTTATTCTACTTCTTGTTGAGTTGTTTAATAATTAATACACTTTTAGACTAACATAGGTATACATGGGAGGGAAGACACACATCATGTAGTCAAGATTTTAGAACCCTTTGAATGGATTTCTTGGGGGTATTCGTACATATCATGTGTGTAGTTGGTAGTGTAGTAACTTAGGTATTCTGGGGTTTTTTTTGCTTTTCTTGAGAAAGATGGAAAGAAAATAAATGTGTGGAGGAGACGAGTGTTGGATTGAATTTGGGATTGTGTGTGGAGGTCGAGGAGGGAGGATTTGATAGTGTAAAAAAATGAAATCAGAGGAGGAAGAAGAGTAGAGATCAGCGAGTGTAAATATTTGATACATGACACAAATCCCTTTTCCACTTTCCCTTGGTTCTTTCCTCAGTAGAAGCCCATGGAAAAGAACCAAAAAGCTTGTTCAGTTTGTTGGGTTGTGTGAATTGAGGCGAATGCTGAAGTAAATGATGCGAGAACAAGGAGCAAAATTGAATTTGAGAGAAGCCACAGTACACTTTTATTTCTATACTTTTTCAAATTGGGATCGTCGTCGTCGACTTTGTCGTATTTCTCTTCTTCTTTTTTTTCTTCTTCTCTTTTACTACTTACTAGTACTACTCTGTAGTCTTGAGACATAGTTCTCAAGACAGGCAAATGTTGGAATATTTCCCCTCTCTCGTCAACAGCTCGTGCCTCATCCTCCAGATTCAAGATCCATTTATTTCTTGTTTCCCTTCTTCTTGGTCCCTCTCTCTCTTTGTTCGGATCAACAATCATCGCCTGTTCAGCCGTGCTCCATTAAAACTCTATAGCTTTAAGCTCTGTCTCTCTGTTCAAAATAGCTATACCTCAATCATGGGACAAGAGCAAGTTTGTGAGAAACCCAAAACTCTTTCAACTCTTCCTCTCTCTTTGTATCGTATAACATTGTTAGAAAATTTTCTACTACAAAAAGTTCTCATCACATGGTAATATAGGTACAATACATACATTTTAAGAAGACAAAGTCAGCCCACCCTCGAAGAAAACTATCTTTTATTCAAAAATTGTTTTTATTTAATATCCTTCCACTTCAATTTCATTCAATCTTATCTTCCCTCTCTCTTCTCTACCAGTTTCTCTCTTCCTCCAGTGTTATATCGAGCATAAATTTTATGTAATTTTGTTTTGTATTTTGACTTTGAGACACAATTAATATTTCTATTTACCCACAAAAACAAAAACAACCAACAATTGTATTTTCAGTATCAATTTCTCTTATCTGTAAAACAATCTAATGATTTTTCATCTTTGTGCTTTTTCCTCATGTATTTTTTTTAAAAAACTTATTCTCCGTGAAATTGAAAATTTTCTTACATTTGAAAACTTTAATACACAATTTGGTTACATCACCGATGCCTCAACTTACTTAAATTCTTTTTTGGAATTGGCCTTGGTCAATTGATTCCATGAGTATCAAAGTCTTTGATTTGAACAAAAAAATAAGGAGCATGCCAATGCCAATTGAGAAATGAATTTGATAACAAAGTTTAATTTTTTTAGTACAAAATTTGTTCATTTTTTTTCCTCTTTTGTTTTAGAGCCAACACGCAAAGTTAATGAAGGTAGGAGGATGGGAAAATGATGGGAGTTCTCAATGAATGGGCAGTAGATTAGGAGAACATCAATGTCTTCCGCTGTATAGAGTAATAAGATGAAATTGATAGCCAAAACAAATGGCAAAGTGAGCCAAAAGAAAAATGAGGAAAGATGTATCATGTACACATGAGAGAGGAAATTATGGTAAATTCATTATAAATGCAAAAACAAACCAAATACTATTACATTTATTATGATATGTAGCTTCAGTCAATAAAAATCTCTCTTTGAAGACACAGCGGGTGATCGGAACAAAAAGTTCTTATTTGGATATATAAAATTTTATTCTTGTTGATATCAAGATTTGTATTACATAATTAAAAAAGTTACATTGAGAGAGAGACTACGTATAGTATCAAGTTACAAATTAATGAGTTAAATTTTGCAGAAATTATGAGCAAATCAATTTTTATTGTTTTACAAAAGATTCCAGTCCCAATCTCCCGAAGGGCTACTTTTTTTTGTTGTGTTTATACTTTTCTTTCATCGTTATCACCAAAAAAATGATTTGCATGGTACAATTGTAAAATGGGCTACTATAATAACCCCATTACATGATTCCCCTTTAGAGTTTTTATCTCCGAAACCCAAACTACCTACTAGGCATTGTATTTTCAATTGTAACTCATAAACTTTTTTTTCCTTTTGTTTTTTTACCTCCATGGTACTGATATTCACATTAGGCTAAAAGGAGGAGGGAGCTTGGAAAGATTTTTCATGTGTATTAAGTTCTAAAATATACAAAAAAGGAGAGAGAGAGAGAGAGATAAGACCAAAGAGGTCCTACACATGTACATATAGGACCTCTTTGGATAAGACTGGAATATTTTACAATTATGACCACATTAAAAAATAAGAAAACTACCTACTTAAAAATATTCAATGTTAAATTTTATATTATTTGTTTCGCATCGCGTGTCCATGCTCAAACCCAAATGATTTTTTCAGGTAAGAAATTTTTAACCATTTTTTTCTTTGCTTTTTGCACACACAAATACTCGTAAGATGGACGAATACCTTCTTTTGGGTAATATATAATGCAAAATCAGAAGGATGAGAAAAAAAAGGTGCCATAATATTATTCATTCGGGAATGAGAATGAGAACAGGTCGAAGAGGAAGGGAATTCGTGTCGAGTCCCTCGGCAGTTTTTTTCTCCATTTCATCCCTATTAACTTATTTAAATGGCTTTTGAAAATGGCTTTTTTGTATTTAAGCTTGCCAAAAAAGTAGAAGACAGAATAATGTCTACAGAGAGAGAATCATGCAGAAAGGACATGCGAGAGTGTGTGTCTATTGCTCTTTGCTTAATATGAATATTTATATGTAATAAAATAATCATCAAGAAACACCAAAAACTACACCATCAAATAGTAAGTAGATTACATCTTTCTTGTACTAAGAGGAAGAGGAGTTCAAGGGCGTCTCTTGATTTAAGAAGTTAATCAAAATGAAAAAGTATGAAAAAAAGAGAGTTTAGTTTATAAAAAAACGATATAATAAAACTAACAACTTCTTATACATAATTTTGTATTCATCCATCTCTCTCTCTCTCTCTAGCTTCTTGTTTAGAAGAAGAGAGAGAAAAAAATCATTAAATGATTTTTTTTCTCACAAACTAAAATCAAATGAAATCGTAATTTATAGCCTTTTAGATCTTAACTAAAGCCAAAGTTGAAGTTGAAGCTGAATTTCATTGCTCAACTTTACACTTCAACAACTTGTGTGTGTGCACAACTTTTGACAGGAGAGGCAGACAGAGAGATGATGATGCTATTTTTTTTGGTTGTTGACATAATGAAAAGATTTACAATATGAATACACTGCGTCTTAATTTTTTGTGAATTTTCATTAGTGGATGAATGACGTTGTCTAAATATGTAATGTGACAACCTATGGCCTGTCTGACCTGATTTTATTTATTGTTTGGCAAGGACAGAGGAGACACAGTCAAAGTTTGAGTTTTTCAGTGCACATTTTCATACTGAATTCTTCATTTATATATTTTTTTAAAAAATGAACAAGACATGTTTTTGATATATGTATAAATAATGATGTTTTTTACATAAAAACATTTAAAAATTTAGTTAATCTAACTTGACTTCAATAATTCAAAAAATTATGTACGGAATTCTCCTATCAATTAAATAGTACTTTAGTGAGTTTTTTGAAGGAAATTTTTCCCTTTGACCCGAAATTCTTGTGTTTCTAAAAAAGAATTTTACATTTCTCTCTGTTGAGATCAGCTTGTCAAGGAAATATAATTTTTTTGTATGTAAAATGTATGAAAAAAACTTCCATATCCTGAATCTTACTGCTATTCTAGTTAAAAGAATGTTAATTTATTAAATATAAAATATTTTACTGCACTACATTTGTGTAGATATCTTGTATTCTTGTATAAATTTGTGATTACATTTATGGCTTATATGGACACAGGTTAAATAAATGGAGCATATTTTGTTGTTGTGTATCTGTACAGTGTACACACATAAGTACAAATTTCATCTGTTGTGTTATAATGCAGGTTATAATGAATGATGAGTTGTATAATGAGACTGTACATGTATATTGTAAAATAAATTATATAATAATTTTTTATGGAGAGAGAGAGAAAAGTTGCAAATCATGGTGATTGGATTGAGAGAGAGGGGGAGACTCACAGGTTAGTCACTCAGTACACTGTATCACGTTTCAAACATTCCATCAAGTCTAAAATCCATCACACCCTCGTCGAATACAATCAGTCTAGTCTCCTCAAACCACAATTATTGCTCATGACAGGTTGAACCTGAGTGAAAACATATTAAATCGGTTCTCTCATCCTCATATGTATTTATACTTTTCTTTTGTTGCTTGTACAGAATCGAGTATGCATAGGTATATACTATGAGTAGTCATATTTCAAAGAGAGAGAGAGAGAGAGAGAGAGAAGAAGCATAAGCTCATTTTCAATCACTAGTTTCTTGATCAAGAGTCTTCAAGTATTTAATTTAATACAGTGGTAAACTCTTCATATATACCTTTAATTTTTTTTCTCTTACTTTTTAACTTTAGAGTGAAGGTATTTACGTAACCCAAGATTTTAAGATTGTAATCAAATCTCATTCCTTGTCAAACTCAAAAAGTTATTCATATTTTGGATATATGAATATGCCTTTGAAAAATATTTAATACTTGACGATACACTTTTACTTGATGTAACATTCTTTTTCTATTAAATAGTTTGGATTTGATACACAATATCATTATTTTTTTTTGTTTCAAAATAGTTGATTCAAAAACTTTTCGTGTCTCAAGTTTTAGAATATTGAGAGAGCACAATTTTTTTGTTGTTGGTTTTCTTCTTGTTTTTTTTATTAAAAATAAATTTTTCAATATTGTTTTGACTTTGTTCTTAATTTGTTTTGACCATTGGGCATACTTGTGTATTGTGTATGTTGTAGTTGTATAATATATTTTGTGAGTGGAATATTATGCTCAATGAACTGAACATCTCTCCAGAGTATCTGTAGACACGTACCTTTGGGCGAAGGCTACTCTTGTATATGTATAATGTTTTGTGTGTATAATAATATAGCCAATATGGATAAAGGAAAGAAGAAGAAGAAAAAAACTTTTTCAATTTCTGTTTCATAAGACTTACACAATGACTTGCATTTCTAAAACTCCAGGCTTCGAGGCTTCGTGTTCACACAAACCACTTAAACATAAGGAGGGTAGGACATAGATTTTGTCTAATTGAACGTTGCAGAGTCAGATGAGAAATTTTTTTTCTTCTTTTCTTTTGTACTTTGCAGTGTACAAAAATCAACGCAAATTGAATCCGCATTGTCAATTTTCTAAGGTCCTATACGTACAGATACAGACAAGAGTTAAAATAATGAAGAATATTTTAATCAAGAATTTAAATTGTAATAAGATTTAGCCTATATATAAAAATATAGTAAAAATTTGGATCAAATTCATCCGCCGATCCTATGACAGTAATTTTATGCAAAGAAGTTTTAAAATAAAATAAAAAAAACTTTTTTTCCCCTCTTTGGCTCTCTCGTACATAAATACAAAGGGACAAAAAAAAGTTTATGACGATGAAATGTGTAACTTGCTCCCATTTTACGATAATGACCACAATGATGAGTACTATAGTGCACTACTTATATAAGAAAAAAATGTATGTTGGGGTGTGGACATGTTAAAATGAAGAAAGATGAGTCCCTGGTTGAGATAAAGTCGATAATATGACATTGATTTTAACAGCTGTTTAATTTTATAAAACTTGAAACTGGAAATATGAAGCGGATCGAAAGAGGGAAAATGGAGTAAGGTAAAAAAACTCATATTTTAAGTGTCACTTTAGAGAATTAATAAAAAAAAACATTCATGTTGGTTGACTTGACCGCAATTTTTATATATAGAAAAATAGACAGATTTTTATATATCCCAAAAAAGGATACAGAGTGGTCAGGATCAGTACAGATATAAGACTAGAATTTATGTAAAGACAAAAAATAAGCCGAAATAGGAGATTGAGGTTTCCCTTAATAAGATTGGCATCATTTCTGGCAAGATCACATGAAGGGATCGTCACTGAGGAAAAAAGGACACAAAAGGCAGAGGAAGGGAAGAGTATTTATCGTTTGACGAGAACTTTTTTTTAGAGATGGGAGGATATGCGGATATACTTAGATTTACTTATACTAAGGAAGGTGTTTTGTTAAGGACCATCATCTCATAGTTATATAATATATACAATATGATACTCATCATGTAAATATACATAAAAGTAGGTACTACACAGGGTTTGTTTCATACATTTTTTTTCTTCCTTCTCCTTCTCCTGAGCTTGTGAACCAAAGATGCTTATGAAGGGCTTCCCATTACATTCCCATCTTGTATAATTCTATTCTATGTCGAGTTCTTGTTGCATAAAAAGATTGTAGCCTTCAGATTCACAGAGACTTGTGTGTGTGTGTGTACAAAATGTGAGAGAGAGAGATGAACGGACGACGATGGTTTTGGCTGGGCCTCCCCCTTAGTTTTGCCTCTCTGTGTTCTTTTGAGAGAGAGATATAGTTTAAACTACGGTCTCTAAAGAGTATAGTGTGAGCCGTTCACATTTTGAATATTAGCATTGGAGGTTGGCTATAGGGAAGGGTAGCCTCTGTGTATACTTCGATCCACTCTCCCCTTGTGTCTCCTCTTTTCTATTTTCCTCACTCTGCTCCTTTCCTTTCAATTCAGTCTCCTAGTGAAAGCCATCGTGATACTATGTGTACTCCGTGTGCTCCTGACTCCGGTCTCGCGCTTCAACACCAACTCTAACTACAATACAAAAAAATCTTTTTTTGTCATTTTTCAAGGAAAAAACAGAGACATTGTCTTGGAAAAAATTCTTCTATCAAAAATTTGGAAAAAAGTTTTTATTTAAAAAAATTGACTTTCGTGAATCAAAGTGATAAGTAAAAAAAATCAACATCCAACAAGAATTTTTTGTATAGAGTTTAAATTAATTTAAAAGACATTGAATTGAGTTTCACTTTCACAATAGACTAGACTTGACTTGTGTATGGTATGTGTGTTGATACCGGTTGAAAAATAAAGAGTTTTGACTTGTAGACAATTATTTGATACACGTGGAAGGGGTCAACATTTCAAATTGGTTACCCTCATCACATTACTTTAATGTGCGTGTATACGTACTAGTGTCTGTGTGTTTGTGTGGATAGGAAATAATAACCGTTGACCATAAATGTTATTGTTGTCGTTATGATAATTGTTTTAGATCAAGAGTTCTACTAGTTGACTTTTCAAAGAGAGAGAGTGAGTGAGTGTAAAAAATTAATTTTCATGTGCGTTTGTGAACTGTGTTAGAGAGGAAAAATAATTTGTGAAGAAGAGGAAATAAAATTCTGTATTATTGAGTTCGTAGGAATTAAAAATTGAGAGTCATAACTGCATAAGTAGAATTTAAACTGAAGATCACATTAATCATCTGTACTGTAGTGTCTCTAATGGTAATATAATATGTTGTAAACTGCCTGTTTTTTCTAGAACACATAATCTATATCTATCTCTCTTTGTGTGTGTACTCTCACGACAAAAAAAATCATCTCGGGGTACCCTATACATGGACATTTATGTTTTAAATTTCATGGCTGATTAACCGAACGAGCGTTCATTGAGTGAGTGAGTTGGAGTCTAATATTTATTGTGGGAGAGAACATAAATTATGTGGACGCACTCCGTCGTACTCAACAAAAACTAGAGACAAAAATTACATAGAAATACTTGGCTTGTTAGTTACAACAATTGTAACTATTGCATAACTTTTTTTTTTGACTATATAAATATATCTCTGAAAGAGAGACTTACTCTATTATAAACCCCTCTACTTTTTGTACAAATAGACACACACACACACATGACAGAGACAGACAGTCAGTCAGTTTGAAAATGTGAACAGATTGAAACGACATGGGGAATTGACTCTTGTGTTTTCTGTGGTTGGGTTTTGTAACTTTTTTGAGAACCTCAATAGTACATTATTGACATGAAACTCGTCTTCTTTTGACTTTGTTACAAAACTACAAAAAGTATACATAATAATAATCTTTGTGTATGTGTAATACAGAATAGACTCTTAAAAAGTTTATGATCTTCCCATTCTAATAGTTTTCAAAACTATAATAAACTACAGACAACAAAACTCTCATCATCTTTGTTTTTGTGCGTGGTCTATCTATACAAGTTCGTTTTTTTTGTAAAAATTATTTTACAAAAAAAACGGATACTTTGTTCCCCTCCCAAAATCATAAAATGATTTCACCGTTCCTCATCCAAAACGGATTCAACCATCCCTCGTCTCGTGGACTGTAGATTAGTGTAACCAATAAAGGGGAAATTGGTGTAGAAAAACTGTGTCATTTGAAACAGCAGTTTGGGATATTACAAAACTGATAGTAGACAAGGGAAAAGAGAGAGACAGTATTAAAGTAGAGAGAGAGAGAAGACACGAGTGTTTTCCAATGAGGAATGATCCAAAGTGTGGGAAGACGAACAACCTTTTTGAGAGAGGGAAGGACAGAGTGATGAAGACCGTCAAAGCAAACCATTAAAGATTAACGTGGCGCATAAGGTTCCATAGGAATAAAAGTGCAAACAAGATAGGTGGGCTTGCTCGACAGACAGAGAGAGAGAGAGACAAGAACATCAGAATTTATGATTACTCTTACTACCACAGAGAAAATGTAGGGGAGAGGCTCACAGTCCTACACACGTTGAAAATTCTACAGAGTGACTGATCGTGAGTGTACGTATATATATACAAACAAAGTATATATATATTAGGAAAAGTGTAATTGATACAGATAGTAAAGGAAGAGGGGACTGTTAAATAATACAACAATATATAACACACACTCACACACTGATAAAATTCTAGTACAAGAGCCTGAGATTGTGGAAATAGCATCATCAGAAGCCTGTACGTTGACCAAGAGATTATTTGTCACTACAAAATATACACAGTCAACACTCAAAAAACCTCTTCCGTTAGACACTACTCATTTTATATGTATATAGAACAACTCACACCATACTGACGAACGTCAACAACAGACAAAAGTGTGTGTTTGAAAGAGAGAGAGAGAAGTAATTAAAATTTAAAGTGTGCCATGATTTCACATGAGATGTAGTATCTTATTCCTATGAATTTAGTACTACTTTGTTGACATACACATTTGCTCTTTATTTACTCGAATTATTTTTGTGAAAAAGTTTAGAAACACCTGGGTTGACTTGTGTGTGTAATTTTCTTGTTTTTTTGGAAAATATTTTAAAGGTAGCCAAGATACATTTGGCCAGTGAAAATTGAGAGAAAAGTTTCGTGTTGGTGGCTCGTGTGGGTTTGTAAATATATTGTTGACTATTTGGTGGGAATAAGACTAACGATGGGGTTGTTGTGGGACTCATTCATCTCAGCTCCATCACAAATTGGACAGTTGTCAAGAGGAGCGGATGGAAGTGGTCTGTCGACTAGACTTCAGGTAGCCGACAGGATGCTCAGGAACACTCAGAGGATTTCCATGGTGCTTTTAGTGGCTGTGTTGGTTTTTGTAACCTCATCTGGCTTAAACAATGATATCCTCGGTATTTGTCCAAAGGACTGTCAGTGCTATAATCTCCAGGTTGACTGCTCTGAGCGGGGCTTGCACTCCGTTCCCAAAGGAATTCCCAGAAATGTTGAAAAAATGTAAGTACCCTTCACTTTCTCTCATGTATCTCTCTCTCTCTCTATTTATCTTGTACTTTTTATTATTATATAAATTATTTAATTAACTTTATACAATAGCACCTTGTTTTATTGACAGTGTCACACATGACGGAATTAATTTTACACTAGTCTACAGTCTAAATCATACTTTCCATGAAGTATCTCCAGTCAAGAATATAAAAGTACAGTATAAATTAATTGTAAAAGTATTTGTACAATGACTTTCAATTTTTTGACAGTAATCCGTCTCGTGATTAACTTTCCTTTTTGTTTTTTTTTTCTCCTTCTTGTTAATTCTTCCTTTTACATGACATACAAAAAAAAAGTTGACAATAACAAGTTCAGTCCAGTCCACTAGTAGGGAATCAAGTCACCAAGTCACTTGTTTTTTTATAAAGTTGGCTAGTTTTACCAAAAGAAGTTTTTTTTTGTTTGTCTTGTTAAATACTTTATAGCTCACATTGACAACCCCCCCTCCCTCCATTCCAGTAACGAATACGCTACCTGACTTTTGTGGCAAACAAGGTTTGAGTTTTTTTGTAAGGAGTGAGCATGGCATAAACCACAAACAAATTTTAATAGGTATGTTAGAAATGTTAAAAACTTTTTTCTCCAAGTTCTTTGATAAACTTTTGAAAAGAATCAAGAGGAAGAGTCAAATAACCGACTTGTTTTGTTCTCTTTAGAATCTTTTTTTTTCTCTTTTATATTTTAAAAGGCAGTGATATATATACATATATAATGTGTATGGAATCTTTTTTTTTGAGGATTGAAGAACATTGTAGAAACAAAGTTTTGCTACTACCATGTCCATATTTGGCTTTTGACATTTGCTCAGGGAAATCTCTCTCTCTGTTGCATCTCAGCTTGATAATATATGCACTTTCATTCTGATGACACACACACTTTTTGTTTGTTTTAACAAAACACTGGTCAGTCTTATTTACTTTGACGTGAAATCGTAACCACTTAGGAGGAGAGGAGAAGAGAAGAAAAAAAAGTTGCGGATAAATAATGTATGGCGTGTGTATATATTTTGTAAAATGTTTAAAAAGATTTTTTTTTTGCTTCATTATTTATCTAGTAAAGAACGTCTGCCTTTTTAAACATATGGACACACACGTAATGCGTACTTGTAGTGGACGTGGCTAAATGTCAAAAAAAACATCACACGTAATTTCTACTTATCCCATATAGACAGTGCCCTAGTCTGTAAAGTGTAGTGTTTTTTGTGTATTTAAATTTTTTAGACAGTTTTTAACATGGAAATTGTACAAGAGAGACAAGGGCGACAAGGGCATCAACTCCGCCTTTGTTTTTTAAGCTGGAGGAGGTTTTTTTTGGAAATTTTTTCAATCTTTTACCCACCAAATGAAGTATCCTTGTAGGCAAAATTTTTTTAACTTTAATTGGTTAAATTTTGTGAGAAAAAATAATTAAAAAGTAGTAGTAATTGTACTTTAGCTAAAATATTATTCGTTCGTTGACATTTTCTCTGTAAAAAGTAGTTCCATAAAATCGGTTTGAGTTTGACTTGTTTTTTTTTGTTAAAAAATGGGGAAAATCCGGAGAAGTCAAAATGATTATAAGGGAGAAAAACATAAAAAGGAAAGGGAAAATTGTTTCTAATTTCTTGTGATCATGTCCTAGTTCTCTAGAGTCAACTTAAATTTGAAATTGATGATGTAAGCATGTTATTCACAGTCAATTCCCCTAACCCTTGTCGACTTGATCCAAGTGTAATGTTGTTATATGAAGAAATGTATAGGTAAATTTATAGAGACATTTGATCTTTGATAATCATGTCCCATTCCACTCTCTCTGTATATTTAATGCAGAATGTAGACAAGCCCCTCATAAAATGTTGAGCTCAACATGTATAAAAAAATAACGTGCATATTATTTGTACTACTCGTACAGAGTTCCAGGATTTCTGAGCAATTAGTGGTATTGAATGTAATGTTGAGGAGAGTATTGAAAAAAGTCCTCACACGCAAACAACTTTTGTGTATGTTCCCTATAGAGTTTCAAAAACATGAAGTAGAGCACTCAGACAAATTTTATGTTTTAATGCACACACACACACACATGTTACGAGTAGTGAGGGAATCGATGAAAATTCATAAAAGTAAAACAAAGTTGTAAAGTCAATAGCTTTGGGGTTTGTTTGGTGTAGTCAAGAGAGAGAGAGAAGTAAAAGTAAAAAATGATTTGAGTGCTAGGTCTAATATATACCTATATATATATAAATTGTGTGCCTTGAGTCTATACAGAGTATTAGTATAAGAGGTTGATGATGGAGATTTTTTTTGGCGTATATATATATTTTCTTTGGTATCTTACCTTGTCATACAAAAAAACACATTACACTAGAGTGTACATGAATAAGTACATTACTTTTTACTCTTTATGACACACACAGTCCACGGTCCAAGTCAGTCAGTTGAGATCTTCTTATTACAGTCTAGTTTAGTTTAAGTCATAAAAAAGGAAGGGAGCCGTCAATGTGTGTTTTTTTGTGTGTGTATACCTTTTGGCATAAGGCTAGTCATGGTGAGGGTCCTTCAGTTCAGCGTCAGCAAATTGTTGATATGATTGCTTTGGAAAGAAGAGAGAAGCGACCAAAAAGGCATTCCATGTCAGTGCAACGGAAAAAAAAGTAGAGAGAGAGAGAGAGAGAGAGAGAGAGAGAAAAAAGTCTCTGATTTAAATTAGTTTTCCGTTCCAAAAACCCTTTTCACCAGCTCTATTGTAATATTACGATGAAAGTTTCCTCCCTCCTCTTCCTTCCCTATCTATTTCTTTCTCTCAGAATGAACAGAGAAATTGGGATTCACCTACCCGCGTACACACACAACACACACACGTAGCCATGAGTACATTGATGATGAGGTCTCTCTCTCTCTCTCTCTGTGTATAGACTATGCGAACTATCTTTCATCCTTTTTTTGAAAAAAGAAATGCCATTTTTAGTCTGCCTTTTTCTTTACTTCCCCGTCTTTTTTTCTCCGCCTTTGACCACATACAAGAAAATAGAGAGAGAGAGAGTAAAGAATATACACAAAGAAATGGGACATACCTAACTTGCCTTTTAAACAAGTTGCACGAGCCAAAAGTGTATAGATTTTGTTCTTCATATTCTAAAGCCATCATCTTTCTATAGATATATTTCTAGTGTCTTTGTCAGAGTCTTGGGTTTTTTTTACTCTCACTTTTTTTTATGTGAGGGTACTGGTTGGGATGGTGGTGGATGACATATTCATTTGGAAGCCCCTGTGTGACAAAACTATTTTGAAAATTCCCCATTTCTTCTTCATACCCTCTGCCCTCCCTGATTACATGCTATTCACACTAGTAATTCAATGATTTTACTCTCTCTCTCTCTCTATTCAAGGCCCTCAACTTGTTTCTTCTCTCTCTTGGTTAAACCATATTCTCCTGTACTCCTAGTAACATGTCAAAATTTATTCTCTTTTTTTCTGTGCATGTATAGTGGCTATATATTGACTCAAGTATGTCATGATTTTGCCAAAAACTTGTACAGATATTAACTTGATGCATTGAGCTGTATGCTGTATAATACCTAGTATGCACGCAAAGTTTACATAAAAAAAATTCACATCCGTGCAATTCACCACTACTCATACTCATATCTGTAGAAGTAGACTGAAAGTGTGTGCGTATGTTAAGATGTGAAATGGCTGTACTTGTTTCAATACGATTGTAGACTAACGCAATATTTTGTGCATTTTTCAAAAGGACTTGAAATAGAGAAATAATGTTCACATTGACAAGGTAAAGGATAAATCATTCAAGAGAATTTTTGTTTGTCTAATAGATTACCAAAAAGATTGCTATAGAATATAGGTGTCTGTCATATGTATATTATAGTACACATATGTAAATATAGTGAGTTGGTGAGAACTGAGAACAAAGGATTTTTGTAGAAAAAAGGACTGAAATTGAAGGATTTGTTTCTCTTTTCATACTCTCAAATAACCAGACGACTTCATCACGTATTCCCAATATTAGAAAGAAGAGGAGACTGCAAAATTTCATAAGATTCCCACGTAAAGAGTCAATATTGAATAAAATTAATGTACGTAATAAAAAATATATTTTCTCTACTTTCATACAAGCATGGAAATATATATTTACCTCTACTTATGTAAATGTGTAACCTCTAAATGGTTTTGTCTTCACTTCATATGCAAGACTACAAATATACTGTAATATCTAGTAATTCATTTTTTATATATTTTATACATTAAGCAATGCACACACGCAGATTAAACTTTTCTTTTTGGGTCGGCTTCAATTAAGAGTACTAAATAGTAGGAGTAGGATGTAATATTTACTTATAAGAATATCGTTGCGTTTTGTTGTATAAAAAACCGGCTGAGACCTTTTTCCCTCTATTTTTCTTTGAGATGTTGTGTATGTTGGATAAAATAATATTTCTAAATGGAAACATTTTCATTCTTCATGCCCAATTCTAACTCTAAAAAAATGCATTTTGAATATGAGTATCTGTATTTTTATATATATATGGTATTGACTTGAAGCCTGTTCCGCTACACAAGGAATAATAATAATGTTAGTCTTGCATGGAACACGTCTTTATTTCTTTATCAAAATGCAAATAGCCTTACTCATTTATTTATTTACGACCCTACACTAAAAAATTTTTTTACCTTCCTTCTTGTAATATCCTCCATTGTGTACAATCAAAGTTGGAGTTGGTGAGGGAAGCGACTGCTGCGAAATAAAATATTAAAAAATGGTCAGGTAAAATAAAATGCATAGAGTACGAGTACAATATTTATAAAATATAAATTTTATAAAGAAAATCTCTCTCTCTCTCTTCATGAGATTAAGTTAAGAGAGGGGGAGTAATTTGTACATTGGTAGTAGTGTCGTGTAATAGTATATCAAAAAAGGAAGGAGGATTATTCGGTTGTGGAATGCAATCCATCGGTTTCCTTCTTAGATTAAAATGAAAGGGAGGCCAGAGGCCACAGCGGTTTTGACTACATGTACTACAAGTACAAGATAGAAATCCTCCTTTTTTTGTGTATTCTTGTTGTACACTAATAAATTAATATAAATTTTTTTTGTTGAACGTCCATCGCCTTTTCAAGAAGAAAAGAAATTGTCTGTGTTTTTCATATATTGAAAACATTAAAGAAAGAGAGAGAGAAAATTCGTTTTTAAATTTTTTTAAACGTCTCTCTCTCTCTCTTTCATTCTGGACTCTGAGTCTCTGACTCTTCGGCACCTGCATCCATGTTTAGGTGTAGTAGAAGTAGTTAATGTATCAGGAAAAAATAAATAAACTTAGCATGAGTATATCGTTAGGCAACACGAGCTTTCAGCTCCGGCACGATTTTTTCCAAAGTAATTTTTGTTGGAAAGATTGAAGGTGACATATTTTGCATAATTTTGCAAAAATGAACAGAACAAGAACCTGTTTGTCCACCACAAAAATCGTGCTTAGTTTTTTAGAGACAAGTAAAGTCAAAAAAAAACTTTATATAAAAACTACAATGTATGTATATATATGGGAATAAAGATAAATGAGTTAAAAACATCAAGGGGGGAAAACAAAACAGAGCTGCTGTTCTTTTTTTATGTTCTGAGCTCCTAAATACTTGTCCATTAGCCATAGTTTGTGTATGTAGTTGGAAGCAAGAGCAAGAAGAATTATAGACAAGAAGTTTGTTGTAACTTTTTTTGAGTTGATAAAATACTGCTCCTGGTTTGAACAAATATTTTCTAAATTGATGATGATGAGTGTAAGTGAGGAGTCTCTCTCTCTCTCCATACTTGATTCTTCTCTACCCTAGCCTTCATTAAGTACAAATCCCCACAAAAAAAGTATTGCTGTATGTCAGTCAGCGTCTAGATAAAAATCTGTTACAGAATGTTTTGAAGAGGTGAAAAATCAAGAAAATGAGTATTTGTTCATCCTTCAATTCCAAGCAAATTTTTACCTTGTCTTGTTTATGCCAATAAAAACCCAACACCACAGTTCTTTTTGGCATGTTGAGGGTAAACTTGGGGTAGAAAAAAATGAGGGAGAGTATAGATGTACAGATGTATGTATATGAGGGTTAAGATAATTTGTATTGAATCAAAGTACGACGACATACCAACACGAAGTATTGCTCGTGGAACTTGTAACACAGGAATGTGTTGGAGATGCCGTATATTTTGTGAATCGTCGAATAAAACCTGAAAGGTCCCACGACAAGGACCGTATGTCAGGGAGAGAAGGTACATGAGAAATAACCAATGGGTAGACATATAAGATACATATGTATATGCCTAGTCTTGTTTAAAAATCAGAGATGCACAAGAAAAGATGTTCCTTTCTCTCTCTCTCTCTCTATAAGCATTCTCGTCAGAGATTTATTAGCTAGAGTCTGTCACTTGCAGTGCTTCCTGCCTTTTTTCCCTCCTTTTTCTTCTTTCTCCTCTCCTGGATACACAAACATGTACAGAGCTCCATTTTTTATTGCTCAGGTCGAACGTCCAATAAGTCAAATAACAAATCCTCGACTCCACTGACTTTTTTCCCTTTAACTTTTTTTTTTCGGGGGAAAAGATATGGAGGATTGAAAGGCACACGATTACCATTTTTTTCTTCTTATTATACATGTACAAATTTTGAGAACGTTTTTTTTCTTTCTTCTTTCTTCCATTTCCATTTTATTTTGCCCTCTTTGTGAAGTATATTATTTGTCAAGTATAATATCCAATATGAGTAAAAAATTACATGGTCGTTTTGTAAAGGGAAAATATTTTTTTGGGTGTTTGTTTGTTGTCTGAATCTGAAAAGGGAAAATTTCATGGATGGGGACTATCATATCTCTATTCTCATTTTTATGTTAAGAAAAATGAATGACTATTTTCTTCTGGCACGCATTATCTCTACGCATACAGTAGAAAATAATTTAGAGAAGAGAAGAGTCAAAAAATTATTATAATCTCAAAGTGAAAAACTTTCTACATAAATGGATTCATAAATTAATGTAAAAATGTAGACAAACTTTTTTTCCATGGACTGTAAGAGAATAAAACTTATTACGTCACAAAAAAGAGCATCACAAGTTAAATAACACAAACACACAAAGAGAAAGAGGGATGAAAAGTTTAGGTTGTTAAGACTAGTCTAAAATTTATAGATGAGAGAGAGTGATTAATTAAATAATTAGTGTCTATTATAAAGTCATTATTAAAAGTACGACTCCTTTTTTTGTTTTTTTTCCTACAGTGAACTTCAAGGAAATAATTTGACAACAATTCGCCTCTCGGATTTTGCTGGACTTGGCTCTCTACGTGTCATGTAAGTTGAAAAAGAGTTTTTGTCTTTCTCTGTATAAAATTCCATTTTAATTCTTTGTACAACTTAAATTTTATTTGTTCATTTAAAATCTTGAAGCTATAAACTGTGAATAATGGTGTCCAGTGATAATTTGAGTCAGCATGGGATGTGGGGGGATGCTTTGACTTTGAATGCATTTCATTGTACACTCGTTCACCTCATAATGTACTCAAAAGGAAAAGCATCTCTCTCTCTCTCTCTTGTTGTTGTTGAATAATATGAGAGAGATTTAGTATAAGAAATATTAAATTTTGTACATACTGTATATTCTATTATAAAGTACTGGTTGATTCATCGAAAGGAAAATGAACTGAAAGTTTGATTCAATTAACTTTGCAGACAACTCTCGGATAACGAGATTCATACTGTGGAGAAGGGCTCTTTTCAAGATCTGGCCTCGCTCGAAAGACTGTAAGTAGTTTTACGTCTCATTCTATTGTCGTATTGTGTGTCCTCTCTGTCTCTGTGTGAGTCGCATCTTTTCTCTATTTCAAAAAAGACGTGGCTCGTCCCATTCACTTTAATCACAAAGCCCGTCTCCATATTCTCCAAGCCCATCCAAACCTTTTTTTTTCTTCTCATTCTCATCCTAAAATCTCCTTCTTTTATCTGTCGTCCATATCACAAGTCTCCAAAGTACCTTTAAGACTTGTGCGTATTTTTCAGACTAAAGAAATAGTTTATTTCCATACACTTGTGTCCCTTCTCTCGCCATTCCATTTTCATATTTTTTTTTATCCTATAATATTAACATACTACCAGAGAAAGAAAAGAAATCAAAATTGTGACACTTTGAATATTCTTCTTCTGTTGTTTTTTTTTGAAAAATAGACGACGCAGTATTTTTTTGTGTTTGCATATGAAAAAAGAGGAACTTTTTTTATTCTACGTCCTGTGCCAAAAATAAATAATAAAAATAGAGAGAGAGAGAGAGAGAGAGAAAAAAAAAGTTAAGCTCAAACGACAACTAGAAAACGAACTTAATAATGCAAAATGTAATATTTGTTTTATCATCATTTATAAATATTATAATCCTCTTCACTATACTCCATCACTCTCTGAGGAGAGTCTCTCGAGTCTCTCTTGTCTGTTGTAGGAGGAGGGGGAGGGGAAGAAACGACGTTGTTGTTGATACTTCCTGAGTTTGACGCGATTCATGGATTTTGTCCAATTAGGAAAAGCTTTGAGTATAAAATGTCAAATGATTATTTTTACATACATGTACACACACACTAGCAGGTATACATGTATCATTAGAATGTACAGAGTGTGAGATAACCATTTCCAGTATCATCACCTATTGACACAAAGTTCAAGGGATTTTCATGGCCTAATCCTTGTTCCAAGAGAGAGCTTTCATGCAAATGATATTGCATTTCTAATCACTTGACTTATCAATATCCTCCTCCTACGTACCGTTTCCTGCCTACTTCTCATATCCAAAAAGTATACTCAACACTTGTCTAACACAAGTGTATTGGCCTCCCCATTCTCACCTTTATCAATTATTATTATTAGCTAAAAAAACTCTTATTTTTTATAACAAAACTTTTTTCACGGGAATTTTCCAATCATATTCATGTCCATGTCCTCATTTTTTTTCTCCTATTAAAAATAATTTTTACTAGGAATTTAATAATGGGAGAGTGATAGAATATATGATAGATAATATGATCATTGTACTTTTTTCTTGGTATAAAGATATCTATAAAATATCCATTTTCCAATTTAAATTGAGAGTTGGTGGTTATGATGATCTTGAATATGTAATGCAATATTATTATTCTAAAGGGTTTAAGAAAAAAAATAAGCAACTCATGGTCATTTTTTTTCCTCAACATGTTTCATTCCGGCTTCATGCAGTAAATCAATTATTGTGATCCATTACTCTCCAGCCAAAACTCAAGAGAGAGAGAGAGAGATGTGGACACAGGATGCAACCAATTTCTTTGAGCGTGTGGTTCATTCGTGGGCTTCACAAATTCACGACCATCATCATCATGATGACCACGACAGTGTAGACAATGCAATAGCACAAGTTCACAGTGGAGAGTGTGACTTGATGAGATGACCCTTTTTTTGTCTCTCCCTCTTCACACACTTCCAGCTCAATGATTACGAACAACGAAACACACACACACACACACAGAAAGGACTTGATCATGTATCTTAGGAGCGTCTTTATCGATAGAATTGAATGGTCCCAAATGGGCTACAAGAGACTATAGAGTCATTTTATATAAGTAGACAGTATGAAATCATTTAAATTGTTAACCCAACGACTGTGTTAGCTAGCTCACAAGAAAGAAAGAGAGATTCAAAAAAGAAAAAGGAGTCAAGAACGTCTTTTCCATTTCTGTGCATTTATTAGAGGTAGTCAATATTGAGAGTCAATGTGAATGATGTAGCCATAATATGTATGCTAAATTTATCTTTATAACAAGCCTTAATAGGGTTATGGGATATACGAGGGGAGAGGGGGAGGATTGAGTGACTCAAAGTAGAGCTTGGCAACATTGAACATTCAGCACTATACTCTATTCCATGAAATGACAGCAATGTGGATAAATATTGTCCAGAATATATACCCACTCTGCAAGTATAAGGTATCTCCTCTCCATGTATCTGTAGAGACTCTAAAAGACTTGGCGCTATTCTAACTGAGGGTTTTTTTCTTCTTCTTCTTGGGTGGATAATACACTGTAACTCTGTGAGGGTTAGAAGAGAGAGAGTGAGACGAGAAACGAAGATGTATACAGCCGTCCCGGGACTCGTAAAGGAGGAATAGGAACAGTCTCTCTAGTACGCTTTTGCACCCACTTGATAGTCGACCAGGAAGAAAAATTACTTTGTCTCGTGACTGCATATACACAGCAGGCCTCTCCCTGCTCCAGTGTCCTTAAGCTATTGACTTTTTCTCCTCCTGGCGTTTTACTTTAAGTTCCTTCACAGAGAGAGAGAGAGAGCTAAAGCAAAAAAAGGACATTTGCCAAAATCCTTTGTCTCTCATACAATTCAGTGTAGTGTAGTGCAATGATGAGATTCTTCTTTTTCTTTCTCCAAAAAAAGGGGGAAGGGTACAGCGTTAGTCTTATAATAATAGCCGAGTAATACGAGCATTATTTATGTTCTTTTCTTCCCCTCCCCCCTCTTCTCTAGAGATAAGGGAAAAAAGAAAACCTCAATCGTTAAAAAAATGCAATGCATAGATTTGCAATAAAGCCAAAAAAAACTTTTTATAATTTGAATCTCTACAAATGTACATATTATGTATCAATGTTATTTTAAAAGAGAGGACTACAAGTCAAGGGAGAATAAATAGTTATGGATAAAAAAAAGTGAGCCATGGAAAAAATTTGGAATTGGTGTATGTCCCTATATAGAAAAAATTAATTTTAATTTATTTACTAATCATTTGAAGGCTACAGTATAAAGAGATGAGAGAGATAACAATTTTTATATTAAAATACACCAAGAACAGAGAGGGATGATGGAGTAAGTACATAAATCCGGTATTTTTTTCTCTCTTCTATCGAGAGGGTGTGTTACACATTGTTACTCTCATGTGTTGGAAATTGGAGAGTTATACTTGAAGACAAAATTTGAGGGAGAGATTGATCTCCTTCTCTCAGGGCAATGAATTGACTAGCTCAAACTCAAGAGCCGAAGTGTAATGTTAGAAGGGCTTCTGTTTATTCACCACAATCAAATTTTTTCTTATGGTCAAAAGGTGTGGCGACCTAATTAATTTCTTATTATCAAACAACAACTACCCACTACTGTCCTGCCGTGAAAGAAAAAAAAATTACAAAGAGAAGTGTATGTGAGATGTAATGTAATCTGATCTGTGAGTAAATGAACTTGAACTCTAGAGTCTTGAAAAGAAAAACAACACTTGTGTGTGTCTGTATCTGTAACAAACATTTGCCAATGAGATGATGATGATGGACCACAGAGAGATAGACAAAAGGTAGAGAGTGTAAGATGAAAACCTCATTAATTTGGCCCATTCGACAATGATGGAAGAGAAGAGGGAGGAGGGGGAACAAGATTGTTAGAGTGTATCCATGCTAGAGAAATTGATTAGTCATTTGTGATGTGGACTATATCATGTGGGATTTAGTGTCTCACAGTATGGAACATTGTACAGTGTACTACTATGACCAGGGACCACATGACACAAATGAATTGTGAAAATACATATCACAAAAGAAAAAAAAATAATTCCATGGGAAGAAATTGGATAAAAAAAAAGTTTTTTTTTCTGGGGGACCAAAAATCTTCGTGACTTGAATCGAGCCCCGCGTTACGAAGGATTTAGTATGGCTTAAGCACAGTCGAAAGAACTCACTCTCTCTCTGTCTCTGTCTCCGAGTATAAAATTCCATGCCGCATTACATTTACGATTTGACAGAGCCAGGAGGATGACGTTTTGTGATACTCATTTGAAAACTCTAAAACGGTATCATGACTTTTTGGTCTCTTTGGTTTAACAGAGAGAGAGAGAGAGAAGGAGAGACGCTGGAAATATTTTTTGACTGTTCTTGTAAAGAAGGACGTGTATTTTATATGAAAGATATAATGGGACTGACATTCACTTGGTGACGGTGTCACCCTTCTCTATAATTTCGTCTTGTTGCCCTGGTGTTGATAATAGCGTCACAACGTTGGTGAATTGTGGTGACGGTAATGAAAAAAGAAGAAGGGGATTGCAATTCAGCAGACAGATATCAGAGACGAACACCCACCACCCTTGAACATATATCTCTCTCTCTACATGTATTATGTACTTATGATATATTCAACAGGGGCAACCTATGGGAATTCGTCATGATTGAAGATTGAAAGGCGGGGAATATTATATAATAATAAATGTATGTGTTATATTGGTGTGAAAAAGAATGCGATTTACGTGCCATTGCATGGGAAGACTTTCATTAGATAACCAAAAGTACTTATCCTGAGGCCTCGTCTCTTTTCTTCTATCCAGCTTCTATACAGCTCTCTGTACATACTCTGTATATAGACAGATATGCTTGCTGTGTCATCGTTGGAGGAATGATGAGACTCGGTTTTCTCCTCATCTCATCATAGCCCTCTCTATTGTCCTTCTCTCTCTTTCTAGTCGACGACAAAAAGACAACTTTCACCAGAATAAAACTATAGCCCCATTTACATTTATTCGTGTGATATATCCCATTAGAAAAAAACCATGTAAGTTCATCTCGAGGAATATAATGACAATGCGTGAGGGGAAGGTATGTACGAGTAAAATAATACTCGTGATATTTGGTTTGAACCCCCCTCCCCCATTTCTTGCCTGACTTGGAGGGAACAATGGAGAGAGAGGATATCGTAATCTCATTAATGGAAAAATCTTGTGAGGATCATCATGTAATACCATGAGTAACGCTTAGTGTAGTATAATGTGTGTGCCGATAAATTCCCCTACAAGAGAGAGAGAGAGAGAGAGAGAGAGAGAGAGAGAGAGAGAGAGAGAGAAATTCCAATTTATCTACATAATTTCAACCTTCCCCCCTTCATTCTTGTATTATCTTTGTCTGATTTTACTCTCCCATCATCGTCCTTCCAGTTGAAAATGTTGACTGGATATTCTGTATAAACGCTCTTTACTTTACCATGTTTATATTCCTTCTCTCCCCTTTTTCTCATGTGCGTAGAAGAATATTATGCGTATTATGTAATATGTGTTGTAGTCAAATTTCATTCGTTATGTTCAAAAACGGCCCATCAATCTTCGAGCTTATTTCCTTAGAAGCTGTACTAGACTAGTGTGTGTGTGTGTACTGTTACGTATAATGTACAATACATGGATTCCTTGGCTTCTACAAGAGAATTATATGCTTTTTGCCTAGTAAAGCCCTTAAATATGAGCTAGTCGATGAGAGGAACAATGAAGCCTTATATAAGTATGGAGATGTATATATATATACAATATTTTTCCAGCCATACTAATTAACTTGGACTGCCAAATTCTCATGGCGTGTTTTAAGTCAGCCATCAAAAATTCATATTCGTATTCAGCTGTGATAATATTGCTCTTCCAGTTACAGTAAGATTCAAGTATAAGCTTACAGAGAGAGAGAGCTAGAGAGTTTAGGCAATACTCTGCGTTAAATATTCAATGGTGAATTATAAAGAATATTTCCATACCCTGCCTAAAGTTGTTCATTCATCGTCATCATCATCATCAGCATATGCACAGACTTATATATACACAATGAGAGAGAGAGAGAATCTATTATTAATGCTAAAGGGCCTTGTATATCTGTACAGTCGCCGTAAAATTAGTTGAGAAAAAAATTTTATATGACAAAGGGTTCAGACTTTTGAATTAAATGCAATGAAGGGAATTAAAACAATTTATGTATATAAAATGTATTTTCACAATGGTAGAATCTATATGGAGAGAGAGAGAGAGACAGCTGAAAATCTTCACGCGCATGCAGGCCATGTAAAATTTTATATAGATTTTGTAGATACCCCCTACACATTTAGACAGAGAGAGAGACATGAATAGTGGAAAGTTGTATGTGATGATGGAGAGTTTAAAAGTATAAAATATATTTTTTTGATTCAAAAGAGAATCACTCAAAGGCACAACTCTTGAAAATTCTTTCTTTATGAGAGTAAAAGCATATTTTATATGGTATATAATCTCTGATTTTGGAGACTTGAAAAATTTTCTCTAGACTCTAACTTGGTTAATATCTGTAGTTAAAGCTTTAAAGTAGAAATGTCTACAATCTCAATCTATCTTTATACAAAAATATAAACTATACTATTCTTTTGGTACAAGAGATTAAACTTTTATTTCTTTTATACTTCAAAAAAAGTATAATCAAGTTACATAGAGAGAAGGGGGACTTGAGAATGAGACATTTGGAAACATGTTACACAAAACATTAATCGCATTTGATGGAAAAATTTGAATTGAATGGAAGAGATTGAGAACTCAATTGGTAATTTTGAGGATTAGGTGTCTTGTAATGATTTCATGTGTGTCCTATTTGTACAAATACAAAATTGTACATGAGTTACATAAAATTCAAGTATAAATGTATTTCATGCTGTATTACATATGGAAAGTGGTTGACTTTTTAAAAATAAATAAATATCAAAAGAAATGAATAAAAATGAGAAGGAAAAAAAAGAAGATGGGGGAGGGAGGGTGGAGGAGGAAAATTTTACTACTACACAATTGAAACTTTTGAATTGCTTTCTGCTGACACTGCTTCCTCCTCCGTACTCTTACTGGGGCTTTACTTGATTGCACTGAAGATTGCTGGGAGAAGAAGAAGACGAGAGACGAATGCGGGTTTTAACGGGGGTAGGGGAGATTATTTGAAGAGCCTAGGTATGTATCTCAAATGTATGTATACAAGTACATGGACAAGATATGAGCGACCAAACCATCTGGTTCATATCTATATGGTGGTAGAAAAGAGAGGAAAATTTTAACTAAACCAACTGGAGCATCAATTGGATGAGTGGGGATTATTCGCACAAGGGGTATTACTTAAATCTTGCACAAGAATGAGAGGCATAGAACATACACGGAGATGAGAAAGGCGTGTGGGGTGCATTCAGTTCAGAGGTTATGGCTATCTGGACATGGAACGTATTCCATTGTGTTATATCTCTAGTCCATGTAAATTGTCGGTTTATTGCGAAACTCCCTACATATTCGAGAGAGAGAGAGAGAGAGTATAGATCTCCATGAGATGAGACTTTTGAGGCTAAAATCTTCTTTTTCTTCCCTTTAACTCTGTAACATGCATACAATTTGGGTAGGTACAAAGTTTCCTTGTACAATTCCATCCCTTTTATGCAAGATCCAGACAGGCAGACACAGACAGAGAGATCTGTACTGTACTGTATGCTTTTACCCATATGGTGGTTGCTACTCGTACCTTCCACATGGACTTGTTCATGGAATTCCGTTTGGTTTTACGTGTGTGATTTACGTTAAAAATTTTTGAGGCTGAGCCACAAATTGATATCCTTGCTAAAAAAAGAGGGCTTAAAATGGGTAAACTTTATGTAAAGCATGGACAACAATTTGTAAAATTTCATGCAAATGTACTACGTACACACACACTCACACGATTGGAAGATACCAAAGAGAGGAAGATGGATGGCTATCTGTAGATGGATGAATGGATGAAGGTGGCTTTTAGTGGGCTAGGAAAAAGGAGAATAAATGTAAATAAATGTACATGTAAAAGACCAGAAGATGAAGCAAAAAGAAAGTTGTACATACAACATACATAGAGATTCTCTAATATTGAGTTGACTATAGTGTACAGATGGGAATATTCGTATATAATAAAAAGACTGTTTCTAAACGGCGCAAGAAACTTAACTTAAGCGCTTTTGCTACTCTTGGAATTATGCCAGAAGAAAGAAGGAAGGAGTAGAAGGTACTTCGGCATTTACCAGAAAAACGGATTTAAACTTGGTTTGTATCAGTAGACGCTCGTATCTCATTCCAGCGGCTTTCTTAAAGGCCCCCAAAGTGTAAATGTCTTTACTACTGTACAAACCATTACCATTCCATTTTTTTTGTGTCTTGTGTTTTTCCAGTTTTCTCTTCCAACCCGTTCCCTTTTTCTATCTCATATTCCATGATGGTACTCTTTTTTTTGCTATTATTATGACTTGAACATGTTGAATGTTGAAAAAAAAGTAAATTGTATTAACTCATCCCTTCAGTCTTGGCTCTGTACATGTTTGTTTATATTTCAACAAAAAAAAATTTTTTTATCCATACATTTACTTACATTAACACATTTTTTTTAGAAAAAAAAAATATTTTCTACAGTTCAGTACTCTAATTTCTTCTCTCTGACTCGCTAATTTTTAATTTGTTAAGTGTTTAATATATAACAATTTTTTTAATATTAAATTTTGCAAAAATGTGCAAGTCAAGAGAGAGAGAGAGAGAGAGAGAAAGAGAAAGAAAAAGAAAGTTTGTGGAATTTAATAAGAATTTCACATGAGAATGATGATGTAGTTAGGAGAAATTTTTTTTTGTGGAACAAAATCAACCAAGTGAATCGTTCTCTTCTTTTTCGTATTTTCTGACCTTAAGCATAAGACCCACTGAGATTACTCGTTGACTCACTCTCTCTCTATAAAGAGAGAGTCAAAGGGAAAAGTCTGATATGGGAGAAAAGAGAAAGTGAAACTTTTGGTGATAGCGTGGCTGAACTAGCACATGATGATGATGCTGTGTGTGGAGTTTTGGTTGTGTAAAGTTTTTTTTGAATCAAGTTCAATGGAGGTTACATGCACACTCTTAGACAAGTAGAAGAGGGAAATAATACATGGAGAAAGGTACAGACAAGAGAAAGGACGTTTTAAAACTTTCAAATTGTCCTCAAGACGTGAGCAAGGAAAAGTTGTCAACTTCAACTTTCAGGGAAAACTAAACATTACACCATGCATAAAATAAGGACACCCACACACACACATGAAGGCATTTTCCCTTTTTAATATAAAAAAATACTGGCTATCACACTTTGCACAAAATATAATTCAACCCTATCTTTTTTACGTTTTCGTGGATTTTTGCATTTGGCATTTTTGCACACACCTTTAAAAATATTGTACATCCATGAAAATGGGAAGATATTGCTTGACAATGTACAAAGTTTTTTTTTGATATCATCACTTTACTTTTAAGCTTAAGTTTAGTGAGTTGAATTGTAGAAAAATATCTGGGCTTTTGTAGTATTAAATATTGTCCGTATAGTTTGGCAAAGGATCATCCACGATTCAAGGAAATCTGAATATGAGAGAGAGAGAAGGTGAATTGTGTGCTTTATTTATAAAATATTTTGAGTCTTGAATCTTGAATTTCACAGTAAAATAGGAAATTGGAGTAGAAAGGAAAGGGTTGATTTGATATTGAGATGATCCTAACAATAGGTAATAAGGTTCATAGGATATCTTTTGTAAACACATATACTTACATACATATCTGTAGTGTACTCCCCACTTTGATTTCTTGACAAGAAAAAAAAGAGAGAATTTCTCAAGATATTCTATTTCTGATTCTTCTTCTCGAGATTTCATCCAATGTTCGGTTCTTTGAATTTTTTTTTCTATGGAATGGATAGATACGAGTAGCGGAAAGGGAGGGAGAGGGAAAATATCTGTAGGAGATTTTGTGAAAAAGGGGAAAAGAAGGAATTTGTGAAAAAAAGAAGAAAGAATTTTCCATTTTCAAAATCTCACTACTATCTCCTACGGATAGAAGAGGATGATTGTGCATGAGAGAGTGTGTGTGTGTATATTTATGTATTCATGGTTCATGGGAAGCGGTCATTTGTCTTTCTCATCCTTCCTTATATCCTTTGACTCGATCATGCGTGTACGCATTGACTTAATATGTGTGAAGTGAGAAATCGGCTAATTTTCTGCTCGTTAATCTTTCACGTTCACTCCCTTCTTGTTTATGTGTTGCTATGTACAGTACATACAGAGAAAATATCCAGCTTCCTGTCCTAATGTAGATTTAGTTGGTGACTGCGAATATGTACAGAATAAACTTTTTCTCTTTTAGCTATATATCTCTCTACTTTTAGCTTTAACTTATACTGGTAGTCAAACGCATCTAGTTGAACCGGGAATTATTTTATAGAGTGAAAGTACTACATAATTTTTTTATTATTGAATTTTATATCACGTCTACGAGTTTTGACTCATAATGAGATTTAAAAAGACAATTATTATCAAGCCTTGTAAATGAGATTAACAAGGAGGAAATTTTTTTGAAGAGAAATTTGATATGTTGTAAATGAGACTAAGGCTGAGGAAATGAGTCGACGGGTTGTCAAAATATCATTCTTAAATTTCCATCTCTCTCTCTCTCTGGTTTCATAGGCGTACGCTAAAATTCATGGAAGGATGTGGATACTTTTCTTGACTTGGTGTCTTTCAAACTGCCACTTGATATACTTTTATCTATATTAAGAGAGTGTGTGAAATAGTATGCAAAATTTATGCACAATATATTTGTACGTCACCATGATATATTTTGGCAGCATTTGGGGGACTCAAGATGTATATAAGGAAAAAGAGATGAGATAATAGATACACCTTCTTTTATATAAGAGAAGTGAGAGGGACTACCATAGTAAGATTGGCTATTGGCTATTCAGTTTCCGTCTTGATTCTTGGTTTGTGAGAAATGCGTCTTCTCCTGCTGTTTTACTGACACATATGAACACCCCGCAAAATTATGCGCGTCTGCAGTGTGTGCATTCCACACTGTAAATCTTAAGTTGTCGCACACACATTCACAACCCAGAGGCTACCAACCCAAACCGACTTCTCGCTGAGCTAATTCATCTCGCCTGAGCATGTTTTCACAAGTCAACTCTCTTTTTCATAAAGCCGCTGGCCTTCTCCCTGTCTCTCTCTCTCATATGAGAATTCCATATGTATTTTTTTCTTAAGTTGATAAAAGTCTCATTCTAAAAACCGCCTTTTTCTCTACTCAATCTCCATTCATTCAAATTAATAAAGTTGCCTCCTGAATTACGAAACAAGGAAAAATAAACAAGAAACAACTATTAAGATCATAACTTGTGATTATCCTGTCACATTAGGCAACCTCATTCAAATATCGCCCATGAAATTTCTTTTATTTCACTCCTCTCTTTCAACACTCTATTTTTCTCTCTCTCTCTCTCTAATGGCTACAGGGGGTCATTTACATCATTGTTTTAATATTTAATATTCATATTTCGAAATAATATTAGTTGGTAAAATAGTTATAATAATTTAAATAAAGATATTAATAATTTTTGTCAAACTGTCAAATCCCTCCTTTTGTCCTCCCATCTTTCCTTCTACAGTACAGCCTTTGCCTTCACATAAATAAGGGTTCAGAGTCAAGTCAGTGTATGGTTTTAAGTGATTGTCTTTATATTTTTGAAAATGGTAAGTCTGCCTTAGGCTCCAGACTACCAAGTTGGTTCTTTTTTTTGGAGGATCTGCTTGACTGTGTCTGGAAAAAACTTTGTCAAAAGTATACACAAAGTTGTGTATATTGTACAATATAACGTTGACGACTTTTTAAGTTTGGAGAGAGTGAATACAGTGAAAAAGGGGGGTTTCCTTTGCGTTTATCTTGACGTGATGTAAAAGAGAGAGAGAGAGAAGAGAGTATAGTATGAGATACACAGAGTAAAATGTGTTCTTTCTTTTTGAGGTCTAGGATTGGTGTAGTGTATTAAAGTAGTAGATGGATACACAATGACAGTGCTCTACCACCCTGCGTGTACAGTACTAAGCCTGACTTTTCCTTGTTGTTAATGGGAAAGAGAGTGTGTGTAAGAGTAGCTGTAGACCTGTGAGGTTTTTTTTCCTCTCTTTTGGAAAAATTATAACAATAGCTTGAAGAGCGATGAGAGGTGAAGACCCAACCCACCCTGATTCTCTAATGCCTTTCATTCATCTTGCTGACAAGCAGTATTTTTGGAATCATCATCCGATAAACTTGATTCACTCTCTCTTTGTTTCACTACCCAAACTCAAGACAAACTTCCCTCTCTCTCTCTTTTAGCCCAGCTTCATAGAGACTAAGGCCTAGTTTTGGTAGTTTATTTCTGCCAATTTTACCTTCCATTCTTTTTTTTCTTTTTTTTGGGAAAATTCTTTCTCATCTCTCGCTTCATCTTCTGTACTACTCGTGCTACAACTAACTCTAACTTTATAGAAAAAAGAGAGATGAGATGGATTTTCTAGACTTCAACAGCTACCTAATACGACTCCTACTATTAACAGGGTTGAGAGTTGAAAAAAAAGGAAAGCAGAAACTTGTATGTTTTTCTGATGGGGATTTTTTATATAATACTCGTATTATATAATAATATGTGTGTATGTATATAATAATATTTGAACATCGGCATTCACCCCGTAGCCTTTCAGGGATAGAAAGTTTTATGCCAAAGTGTAACGATCCTATTTGCTGAGAAAAATATGGGAGATTTATGTCTCTTTTTTTTTCCAGCACTATATGTACATTGTATAATTTTTTTTTTCCTAGTATAACTCCAATTTTTTCCTCTTGTTTCAACAGTGAGCTCCAACTGAGGCAGCCACCGTGCCGTAACCACCATAATCGTATATTAAATTTCGACTCGTTTCCTTCCTTCTCCAATCTTCGTTTCTCCACTCCTTTTCTATGTACCTTTGTATGTTTTTTTACATATATATATTACATTACTTTGCACAGTTCAAGATGTGGTCTCATGCACACACAAAAACAACAACAGTCAAACAATCCTTACTGTTAACACATCCATCCCTACAATTTGTACGGTACATGAACCAACGCAACGGATCTATTCGTACAATTACCCCGCTGTTTTCTCTCTACATTTTTCTGTTGAAAAATCCTAACCAAGGTTATTTCATAAAAACGAGAGAGAGAGAGAGAGAGAGAGAGAGGGAGAAAGCACATTGTCAACAATTTTGTCTTCTAAAAATTAGAGATGAATATTATTACCGAGATTTTCTTTAACTTTCTTCAAAATAAAAAGAAAACAACTTGTCAATGTTAACAATTGCCCAGAGTCATGTTTTCCCCAATAAATTACAAATCTATGCAATATTCAAAAGCTTTTTACTCTTTTTTCCTCTTTAAATCAAGGGGAATAGTTTTAGGAAAATATTATTGATTGAACGTGAAAATAAAATCTATACTATAGAGTGTACACTGGAGAGAAGGAGGAGGGGGGCTCTTATTATCATTGAATGGGAAAAGATTTGTATTCTGAAAAAAGAGAGCCCCATACTCAATGCGAAACATAAAGTGTGGGTCTATATTGGTGGAACATCCATATGGATGAATGAATGACTAGAGGTGAGGGTGACGTTGGGGTTTTCCCCTGAATTACATGTGAAAGCTTTTAAATCTCGTGTGCGAAACAAGGAACTTTATTCTCGCATCGAACCTTCTCTTGTAATCCCTTCGGTCAACAATTTTAAGACCCCCCTTTGCTGAATTCAATTATTAGTTTTAGATATGGCTTTGTCTCTCTCGTGTACACACAACTCACAGTTTTCCTGCAAACCTTGCATTTTCTCTCTCTCTCTCACTCTAAACGAACTGACTCAGTTGTTCAGTTCAGTGTGTGTGCGTAAATAAACTCAACCTCCCATTCCACACGATAAAAGTCTTGTCTAGTAAGAGTGGGTAATTGAGCGGAGATAGAGAGAGTGGGAAACTTTTTTTTCTTGGTCTTTTGTACAGAACACAACACTGTATATAAAGTAAAGTAAATTTCAAGTTGGTCGTGCCATGTCTGCGTGTCAGTCCGGAAAAAGCCTTGTGTGTGTGCTATTCATTTCTGTATAAAAAAAGGCTTGTAAAGAGGATATTACAAGTAGCTTGTCTCTCACAAAAATTATTTTCTTGAGGCCCTTCTCTCTCTCTCTCTTCTTGTGACTGATACATGTAATACCTAATCGTATATATAACCCCCTCTTTCTTACTCAATCTCTCCAGCCTCTAGCCAAAACTCCTCTTACTTTCTTCCTGAGATTGAGATTTTCTGATTGATATTCATTGAAGTCTCAAGATGGACGTCTTTATTTGGTGTTTTTTTTCTTCTTCTCTTCCCCTTCATCCCAATCTCTCTCTCTCTCTCTTGCGACTAGAATATCTCATTACAATGCAGTACATTTCTATTTTATTTTTCATTTTGAGAACGTCATGCATAACATATAGAGTTAATCTAAACAAGCATAAATAAAAAGTTTGTAATATGAATAAACGAATTGATCAAAGTCTCAGGAGAAGACTCTCTTTGGTTATTAGGGATAGACGATGAGACTACAAGGATTAATATCACATTTATTATTATTATTATACACATTTCATTTTTACATCAGTTTTACACATACACTCTGCTAGTCTGCTAGTTTTTCAAAGGCCCTCTTTTTTTCATAATTCTTGTTTTTTTCCCTTTGTATTCCATGACTTTGCGTGTGTGGCTGGAGCGAAGGAATTGTATGGTTCAGATGAAAAATAAATTTTATATTATATGACGAGTAAAATATAAACTCCATAACTACTTTGAAAAAAGGGGAAAAACATTTTTTTAGTAAATATAATAATTCATGTTTTGTTTAATATTATGGAGGAGATTGATACAAAATAACAACAATGAAAATTATGTAGGGAGGAATTTTTTTGTTGTGTATGAAATGAAAGAGGGAGAAAAAAAATGTTTTGATAATTTTTTCAATGTGTGCATGTGGAATTAAAATTAACATGTCCATTTCCTTATTAAAATTGACTGACATCAGAGTAGGATCCACCATGTAAAATAAATTTATCAAGATGTTCAACATTCACAGTTTTACAGTTGATAGTTTTACATTGTTTCATTAATGTTGTGTGTATGGGGGTACAGGAATTGTGTGTGGAGGAAAGGGAAAATGCTTTATTCATATTTCCACATGATGATCATTTCCTCTCTTCGTCCTCACAAATAATTTTTCTTTGTTTGTTGTACATCCTCATTCTCACAGAGGTAGAAATGTTTTTTTTCTCTCTCTCTCTCTCTCTTTAATCATTTGTATTTTGATATTGTGTACCGTCGACAAGGGTGAATTTACCAGAATTTTCTGGATAAATAAAAACAAAAAATTCAACAGTAAAAAAAACTATTTAATTTGTTAACAAATAGTTTTTTTTAATCATAATTAAAAGATCATCACCTACATTTAATTTGTTTGATCAAAAAATAAGTAATCTGTACTCGTACCTGTTATAAAAATAAAACATTTATGGAAGAAGGGAAAAAACCTAATAATACTCACCCTGTTGGACGGTACATAAGGATAATAAAAAAAGTTACATATGAAAACATGAGATATCACAGGGATGAGAAGAAGGCCTTGCCGACAGCAAAGTAAAAAAAACATAACCTTAGCTGTGTGTGTGTTGGCTGTAGGTTTTTATACGGGAGATAAGGAGCATTGAGACCTTTTGCACGCTGTGATCCCTATTGATTTTGTGATGATGATGAAAATGAAATAAGCCAAAGGGCATCATGAAAAAGAATCTCGTAATTGAAGATGGATAGGACGGAAGATCTATTTCTTGACTCTGTCTCTACTAGTATACAGCACATGTACATTCTTATTAAACTCCATTGTTATTGTTGGTCTACAGGGACTGTGTTATATCACTGCCCTGTGTGTAAAGTATTGTACAATTTTCACACTACAGATACAGATACACAGAGAAGAGTGGAGTAGAATTGTGTGTTGAAGAAAATGACACTTTGGGCCCTCGCTCCTCAAATGCATGTCCTGTCATTTCCTTCCACCTTCTTTTTCCGGCTTCCACTTGACTGAATTGATTGAGTGTATCATCATCACCATTCAACTACGTTCCGATGGGAAGACCATCATCATGATAGGGTCGGAGGGATGAGGGATAAGGGGGAAAAAGTCTTGATCAGGCAATCCCAACAAATGGGAACCCTCACTCTTACTTTGCTCTCTGTCTTGAAACTTTCCAATTGTTTCCCATTGACCATGGGGAATTGAACATTGGTGTAATGATATAAAAATTTTGTTTTATTAGTCCACAATTCAGAATATTCCATGTACATATAACTGTAGTCAACAACGGGAACAAAAATATGAAAAAATATTCTCAAAATATATTTCAGAGAGAGAGAGAAAGAAAAAAAGCAAGAAAAAATGAAACGTGTAAAAAGATAGAATGTTAAATTTCACATCAGAATGGAGAAAAAAGAGTCTTATGAACACATAGGGTTTATTACGTTCAAAAGTTGTATCAAAAAAAAGTGGAAGAAGGTCTCCCTTCTTCCACAGAAGAAAATTCCAATCCTCAGCAGGCCTTTGAAATACTGTTGAATTTTTCATTATAATTTTCGAGGCGAGCTCATGGGATTATCTGGATTCGAGGATACTTACGACTACAGTGTACACTACGCTAACGTTACAAGTCGAAAGGATCTCTTTCTGGCGGAAGAAATTTTCTTCTTCTTTTTCTCTCTCTTCATATGCATTCACAATGTAAGAAAGACACACAAACAAACCAATCTAAAAAACTTTGGAGAGTATAGAATTCGAAATTTCGAGAACAAATGTTTATGTAATATGTAATGTCCCCCACCCTTTTTGCTTTGGTTCTAGTAGTCTCTCTCTCTAGCTAGACACATTCAAAGTTACCTTATGCACATCTATTTAAGATATGTTTCAATGCATAGAAAAGTAATATGGAAATAAATAAATATACACATGGATTTTAAAATATATTGTGAGTTTAATATTGTAATATATTATACATAATGGTCTATTTCCATCTTCTTTTATTCTCCACGTTCCATTATAATGCCGAAAAGTATTTTAAGGTTCAGTTATTAAAATCTCAAAAGTCAGACCAAAGGATTGGGATATTTGTAGTCTACATAATAATTTTAGATACTCCTTTTTGTCTATTGTTTAATATTATGAGTGGCTGTGAGTTCATCAAGAATCAAGACAAGAATCCCTTAAGGAGTCATTAGAGGTTAAGTTAAATGCATGACTTACAATTCTACACTTTTTTTTGTAAAGGTTCAATGTATTACGAGATGTTGAATGGTATGTGAGTATGTTAGGTAATTTTAAGGCCTTGTCGAAATTGTGGATCTCAACCGGTGGTTTTTTTAACAGAATGGAGAGAGAGAGGCTGAGTATATTTTTAGTATGTTTCATTCAATATAAGTAGACAATGTGTTAAACCTCGTTACATTTCAAATTAATTGGTATGTTAGTCCCACTAACAAGACATTGTACAGATACACAGAGAGAGAGAGACTGTATGTGTATTATATATACATGATGGTCTCATTATTCTCATCTTTCCATCTGTACCCCCGTCAGAGGAGAAGGGAGAGAAAAAACATGAAAAATTGTTAAGAGCCTCCTGTTGAAACAATTAAATCAATGAGAATTCCTTTTTTTCCCTTCATGTCTATTAACAAGGAGTCTTGCCAACATAACAATAGACAACGAACATGCTTTCATAAAAGGAAGATGCTACTAACTTTATATTGTCTAACTTTAATTCATGGTTGTTGTACTTGTTGTACAGAACATACTTTTCGTTTGATGGTTTGGGGTTTGAGATTGTTGATTACATTTAAACAACAAATATAAAAATTGTAAGATAAAAATAGTTTCGTGTAAAAAAAATCTTCCCCGTCTAATTATAACCACATGAGAATGATGATGACTTGGCATTCATGTAATTCTTGATTCATTATTCCATTCCTTGTGATTCAACTTGTCACATTTATGTCAGACTTGTTCTATATTTCTACATAGGTGGGCCTGGGCCTTTGTGTTGAAATACAAGTTTTTCATCTTCTTTTTATACTTCCTCATCTCCTCTGTCCTCCTCCAACTTTCTTCAAGTTCTTCAACCTTCACTTCTTTTTCGTTGTACAGAATCTTCTTTTAATGTTGAATATGGTCGTATAATTTTTGCCGTGTGTCAACGTTTCGGTTCGTAAAAAATGTCAAGATTTTTTTTAAATAGTAACAGTTTTTTTTAAAAACCATTTAAAATTTTAAGTTGTTGAACTTTGTCTATAGTTTAAATAAAGATAACTAGCTACGCTTAAGTATAATGCTACTGGGAGAATATTATGGAGATAACGGGTTAAATTTTAATGTTTTTTAAACATGAAAAAGGTGTAATGATACTTACGAGATTATTTGTGGAGCTTGGAGAATAGTAGTTAATTGTATTTAACAATCTAAAATTATTATCCATATCTTTGAAATAATAATACGGAAATATAATAAAGTTGGAAGAGTTATTATTATAAAAAAATATCCACAATATAAATATTCAAAGGTGATTATTATATTTTTTAAATGGCAATTTGACAGGGAGTTGTGAACTGTGAAGAGCTAAACATGAAGATTGGCATAGGAGTAAAAGCAAAGAAAAAAGGAGAAGCAAAAAAAAGTGCAATGTGAATATAAAATAGAGTTGAAGTTGAGTAAGCCATATTTTCTTGCACCCTATAAAACCAAAGTGGCACATTAAGTCCATAGAATTTAACTGATTTACAGAACATACACAAGACAAGTGCGTTTCCTACTTGCATATGTACAGACACATGATTTTGAAGGAGGGAGAAGAGAAGACTCTTCAAGTTGTAAATGATTGAAAAAGTGTTATTTTTTTATTTTGGAGACGAAGAGTCTGTCAGAGGCGGCTCAGTCAGTCAGAGTTTGTTTTTTTTGTTTGAGCTTGAATAAAAGAAGTAAAAAAGGCAAAAGTCCCCAGAGTCAATGTTTCCCAATGTCTCTAACTCTTGTCAATATTACGTTATCTTGTACACACTCTACACTCTTACTCCCCTAGGTCAATTTACTTCTTCCTGCCTTTGCCTCTGTCTCTCTTTTTTTGGCATGCATTGAAATTCTTTAGCCCTCAGTTTTTTTTCTACGGAGACAAGTTTTACTATGGAGAATCAACTATGAACTGGGAGACGGTTAAAGTGAATGTAAAATGAATTAAATTGAGAGGGGGGTGAGGAAATATCTTGAATTTTGAATATATTGTATATAAATAAAATGTGACTTGCATTGTACTAAAATACATACCATCCTCCTTCCTTTCCTGTCACTTTCTCTCTCTCTCTCCATTTAATAGAAATACATGTTCAAGAATGATTGACATCTTTGTCAATCCACACATATTATTTTTTCCCTCGAACCCATTGCCTCTCTCTCTCTCTCTTTCGATGCAGCCAAAAGTTTGTCACTTGTCACATGTTCCATGTGAGGAATGAACTCATGAGTATCCCAAGCACTTTGTCTAGTACCTAACTATGGATGACAATTTACTAAAAATTTTTAAACAAATTTTTAACCGTTAAGCGAATAATCAGCTGTCTCTCTCTCTCTATTTGTGTATTATATGTGTATGTATATACAAAATAATATTAGACATTCAAAAATATGCATTATTTACACTATCATAACCATGGAATTTTAGAGGTTAGGGTTGAATGGTTGAAAACTCCAAGTCTCAAAGGGTTTGAAAGACCACACTGCAGTTTACAGATTGAGCGGAAAAACATTAACTAAAATAGTTTTCTCTCTCTCTTCCTCCCCTTTGGGTATTTAGCCCTAATCACCTAGTTTCATGTTTGTAATTAGATTTTTTTTATATGGGAAGACAAAAATACAAATCGAGGAGTCGGCGTGGGTGTAAGTGTAAAATATTTTGATGGTTGGGAGTTGAGAATTTAATGCACCAAAAAAATTTTTATTATTATTATGATTCTCCTCTTTAACTCTTACTCTTAATGGGGAGTGAAGGTGTGTTGTGTATTTTTTGATGTTGATTCATATTATATTATTTATATTCAACATTTAAAATTTACGACAATGTTAGTTCAGGATATCACTTCATTCAGTAATTACCTGTTTCCTCTCTTATCCTTCATTGCCTACACATTTTAAATATGTGTATCTGTACTTGTATAGTATACATATTTATATACAAAAGCAAAGAGTTAATAGCTCACTAAAATATTCTCAAACGAATTTTTATTTATTCTGTCATATACCAAGTTATACTCGTATGTGTAGGTATGTACAACTCCACTTTTAGCCACTTGAGTTGATTCAAAATTCTATGGCCCTCTTGCTACTCAAGGAGGATTTTTTTCCCTTTAGCGTTGTAATCAAGAGTAGTAAAAATTCACTTTTTGTTGATCTCCAAAAACTATATAAACATAACTTAAGTAGAGAATTTAGTGTATGAAAATGGAAAGAGATAGAGATGCATGTATGACATTTAACATATAGCTGTAAGGGACTATGGCAAAGGCAGTAGCATTTTTGTTTAATTCCTTCATGCTGTGTATATTTTCTTATATTGTACAAAATATAATAACTGTTGTCATACAGTATTTAAGCATTGTTATTCCTTTCTCAAGTTTGGTAATCTGGAACCATTTTAGGGAATATCTAACCCCCCCCCCTCTTTTTGTTGTGTGTGTTTTTAAATGAGTATAATGGTGTATCTTATAGGGGGAAGAGTAAACATAATGATAACAAATGAATATATAAAGGAGAGAATGAAGGAGGAGATGATGTTTTTAAAGAAACCAGTTATTCTTAAAAAATCATAATAATGTTCTCTTGCATCATTTCGGGATGGTGGTGAAGAGAGAAGTACGTTGTGTGCATCATATTACATTTATTATTATTCTACCTACCCCATGTCTCCTACTTTCTAGCTCCACTTATTCTTTTTATTCCTCTCTCTCTCTCTATAAACCATACACCAATTGGATTTAACAACTAAACTAGCTGATAGACAAACAACGGGCAACTGTGAAAGGCGTAAAGAAGATCGAGAGACGTCGGTACATATTTTTGTACATTCTCTCTCTCTCTCTTGCAACTACATGAGTAGCTACAAGGGATAAATTTCAAGTTTGAAACTTTTCTCTCTCTCTCTTGTATTCCGTTAGAGTAAAATATTTGAGCTTTTGCTTCATGGACAATTTAGGGAGTGCTGGATCGGGTAATGGAATGAAACTGGTGCTTACGTTTAGTCTTGTTGACGAAAGTGATACAGGACATGTTTAGCATTACATGTGTCAAATACATGTATATGCGTCTGCCCTATTACACACAACATTGATTCAAACTACTGATATATACAGATTGACCATGTAAAAGTATAGAAGAATTATAAATTGATATATAGAATATACATGTACATTATTAGATATAGTTTGTCATCTCAATAGAAAAAGATTAGCGGTTATACAGTTTGTAATTTTGGATTGTGAGCTTTACACAAGCTGTGAATATATTGAGGGCTTATCAAATGAATTCTGCAAAGATTCTATACATTTAATAAATATAAAGCAAAAAAAGGCTTTCTCTCTCTCTCTCTCTTGTACTACAAAATGTATTTTAGCCATATTGTTACAAACATGTACATGTTCAAAAGAGTATGAAAAGAGTTGCAGTTTAGTCACACACATTTAGAGAAAGAAAGAGACAACTTTTTTTTAGTCAACGATATTTATCTCATTCTATCACATGGAGATAAATAGAGGGAGGACATAGAAAGAACAGGTATGGTACAACTACAAGCAAGAGTAGTAACCATACAAGAGAGAGAGAGAAGAATTAGCCACATGTATTTTTACAGACAAATTTAAACATGAGAGAAGAGGCAAGAGAGAATCTTATTGTGTACAAAGGATAAAAGTGTGCCTTTATTTTTTCGAGGGGATTTTCATCTTCCAGTTCTCTTTTACATTTATTTTCATCATATAACCCACACACTGTATGTACATACATATGGCACTATTCCCGCATGACATTGGACATTGCCATGGATGTCATTAATGACAGTAAGAACGAGATTGTCTCTACACTGCACATTGTATGTACATATGTACATATGTATTAAATGTGGATACAAGAATTACATGACTGGATGCCAGTCTCATGTGTAATATCTGTTAAAGGGAGAGAGAAATAGGTATTAAACGTTGGAAGGCTTAAATGTCCATTGGATTCGTTGTGGATTCTTTTATTTATTTTTTTTCGTGTGCAGTTCCTTGTATTTAAACAATTTGAGTGAATGTGAACGTGCTTTGGACGAGGTTGGCAAGATCGTTAAAATTGTACCTCTTTACTATTATTACATGGGACAACAATAGGTTTGAATGTAATGCAATGGCTACTTTGAATTGCTCTAATGTTTCATCCCACTTTAATCCTCTCAATTCTCTTTTGCCACCATTAATAGAATAACTGTCCTGATTTAACTTTGGCTTTGGCCAGAGCGTGAGACATCTGCATCCTCTTTCCTTTTTGTATTTCAATTCCAAATTCTCTTTCTACATTTAACAAACAATATAGGAGAATGGCATCATATTTGAGATAAGCTCAAGCTCTCTTGATTAAATTAAATTATATAAAGAGATCAGTATAAATTATAACTTTTTGACAAATTATTTTCTAGTGTCAAGACATGCTATAATGTGAAAATACACATTACTGTTTATTAATTTTTTTGAAAAATTGAAAACATTAACCCATATAAAATAATAAAACTACTGTACTGTAAAAAAGAAGGAAGAGGAGCTGAAAAGATATTTGTATAATTGATTTTTATTGTACAACATCCACAACCACAACGACGTCCACACGTTTTCTCTAACATGTCGTTTAAATGTTTATGAGTCAAGTTTTTTTCAAGTCGTTTCCCATTTTTTTTTTCAACATGGACCATGTTCCCATTTTGTACACGTAGAGAGAGAGAGAAGAAGAGCCAACTGGCTACACAGAAAAAAGTAGAAAGACCTTTTCCATATAAAAAGACACAAGAACGTGTGGTAGTACAGTGTAGGTTACAATGGTAAAAGTAGACTAGAGGAAATGGTTTTCTCCAAATAATCCCCCTGGGTAATAAAGAAGAATTTTACGGTAGCAAGAAATCAATTTAAAGTCGACATAAATGGCATGTTAGTTTGTGTATGTAAATAAAGAAATTGAGGTTGGTGGAATTGAGATTCAATAAACTCTGATTATTTGAAGAAAAAAAAGGATTTTTTTTACAAGGAGAAAGAAAACAGTTGGAAAATCATGTTTACAGAGTATCACAATAACTCTATCATTTTTTCTTTCCTATCCTTTTCCCTATGTGTGTGTGTACAGATACGCTTCTTCTTTTTTTCCTTGTGTATGAATGATTAGAGGGAGAGTTGAGTTGAATAAAATGGAGCTTTGGTGCATTATGTAATAGAAAAATAGAGAGAGAGAGATTTTGAGTGTATCATGGGTCCATAATATGATCATCTTTTTGTAAGGTTGTTTTATATGGGATAGGCAAGTTTAAAGTAGAGTCAAGAGAGAGGGAGAAGTTTTCTCAAAGTCAATTTATAGTGGATGCTGACTGGATGAGCCTGGCCACCCATTGCTCTTGGTCAAAAGAATGAGATTCACGTCTTGATCGTGATGTAACTACTGATAACTTGTGCATATAGTCAAGAGAAGCTAAAACCCATCATTATCCATATTTGACTCTTTGTTATGATGAGGCCCACAACAAGGAAAAAGAAGTTAAAAGAGAGAGAGAGAGAGAGAGAGAGAGAGAGAGACAGGAACATGGAAGAGCCTGGAGGAATTTTTCCAACTTTATATTTTTTGTCCTCATAATTACATTTTTCCTAAGCATTGTTTATTATTCTCATTTTTGGGGAGACTCTCTCTCTCTCTTTGTGTAGACCATGGAGTGTATTCCATGGACTGGAGAGTGTACAAGAAGAAGAAGAAGAAGAGACAAGCCACGAACCAAATGTAACTTCCTGCATACCAATTGCAACTTTTTCATCTTCATCTAAAGGAAGAAACTCTCCCCCCCTCTCTCTCTGTCTTTTTTTTCGTGTTCCATGGTTCTTTGGTTTGGCACAAGTCAAACGAACGAGACGAAAAGATTTTTTGGGAAATAAAAGAAGAAACCAGCAAGCTCCATATATTCCCTTCACTCCTTTCCCGTCATCATTTTACATTAGCGGATGAATGGAGGGACGGGAGATGGATAGATCAAGCTGTGGTCATAAAGATCATGTTCCTTGAATTTTATAAATGTAGTCACAACATTATGTGTCTATATCTATATCTATATATAGAACTGACATTCTGTTGATGTATCTTTTAAGGATAAAAAAAGATTCCATTTTTTATAGATCAAAACCTTCAAGCTACTGCATTACGGCGAAAAGCTGGAGGAAGATGATTGAAAATAGATATCAAATTGAAGCTTCATCAGATACAAAAGAGCAAGAAAGATTTTTTTAGTAAATTAATCTCTTCATTTGTACTTCGTAAAGTACTACCTCCATTTTTTCTATTGTTTTTTTTCTGCTAGTAAATTGTCATATTTTAAAGATGAGAAAAAAGAGAAGTGGATGAATTTATAGAGTTCAAGTTTTGAAGATTTATTTGACTTGAAATTTAAAATTCAATAGTAAAAAAAAGAAGGTTAAGGGAAAGTCTAGTTGATGGTGACTTTATGCCAAAGTACACTGTGTGTCGTATAACAAAGAGAGATAAATTTCTTTCAAGTGAAAGATAAGCCAGTGGGACTCTCGCTTCACTGCAATGAACCAGATTCTTTTTTCTGCTTGACAACCTCCCCTGACTTTGAGCGTAAAACATGTGGAAAGCACCAAACTTTTTTTCTCTTTTTTGTACCAAAAAACTGTAGCTATAGAGAGACTCTTTTCTAATGCTAAAATGCTGACCAAGAAAATTTGCAGAGAGAGAGAGAGAGAACAGGTGTGGATTACATTATAAAAGGTTGAGTGGACAAGTAGGGAATTTATTGTCCGAATCGATCTAGTCCACAACCAAAACCCCAGTTCCTTTTCCCTAATCTTTTGACTTTTTTTTAGCTTTAATAAAGACAGTCACCCCACACACACACACTTACCACAAAATTGTTTCATGAACCTTTCCTTGTTTTCTCCAAAGTTTTTTTTTGGCCAAGCCAAGAAAATGAAAGACACGTTCCAAATTCTAATATAAAATGGGAGCCAATAGCCAATAAGTTTTGGGTGGAACCGTGAATGGGGGATTGGGGTGACACGTATTTTCATATCAAGGAGACACACACACACAAGTTACCCCAAATGAAATTAACGGGGATTTTCTCTAGAACAAAATGCTTTCAATAAATTACACTCCTCTATATATCTTCTCACTTAACAATTTAGGTTAACGTCAATTGTGTTTGAACCAAAACTTGTGTTATTTTATCTCATATTCAGCATTGTGTAGTACAAATCACAATATTTTCTTCAATTTTCCTCCCAGAACAAATACAAATTAAATGATATTGATCGCAGTTAAAAATTATTACTAAAAAAATTATATTAAGATTTAATAATAATAAAAGACAAAGAATTTTCTCAACTAAAAAAACTAGACTTGGTGACAAAGCGTGTTCTATGTGAGTGGAGAAAGTTTAATGGGAGAATTTTATTTTTTTTGAAGAAATTGTACTTTTATGGAGAAAAAAGTATACTTTTTTTCTCTCTTTCATAAAGTCTTACACGTTTTTCCCCTCAATTACTTTTCCTTGAGATATTATTGTAGTGCATTAAAGAAACTAATCACATGATGAAGGAATGTTTTTTTGTTCAAAGTCTCCAACTCGTCCACTTTATAGAGAGAGAGAGAGAGAGAGAGTTTACTTTAACTATAGGGTGGTAAAAATGACCAAAGAAGTTACCTTGGTCTCTATCATCAGTCACAAGACATTCTGTCTCTCTCTCTTATGCAATCTACTCACAACCATACTCGTATAACCATGGGGCATTCATATTGCTTAAGTACTTGGGCTGTGAATTTTTATGAGGTCACCCATGACTCTGGAGTTTGTGGAGAATTGGAATAGAAAATTCTTCAAGAGTCTGACAATTACACATTATTACACCATGGAAGTGGTAACTTTCAACTTTTTTTATACTTTCTGGACTAATAGTGTCGAGTGTTACAAGAGAGAGAGAGAGAGAAGAAAAAAGTGGAGTTTTCGGTATGATAAAAGGGGGCAATTTGGAGAATATCGGGTTGTGTACAATAACGTACTGGTAGTTCATAGTAGTAGAAGGAGAGGAACGGCATGCGTGTTTTGTGTGTTGGGAAGTGAAACTGTTACTCATGAACAAAAAGCTAAACCATGTTGCCTCTCAGTTGCGTGTGATAAAAACCATACCGATGGGCTCATAGAGTTTTACGCTTATCCATGAGGGATTAAGTTTGATTCCAAGTTATTGTTGTTTGACCTGAGCACCACTGTTTCTCTCAAATTCCATTTCCTTCCTTCCTCCTTTCCCTCCTCCTTGTTTAACTTCACAGTCACATTGTGCCCGTCCTCCTTTTTTTCTGCTTCTTCTTTCCCATTAGATGGCTTAAACTTAACTCCTTACAAACACAACCACCAAAAAAGATTAACTTTTCCAAATAGCTTCACTTCCTTGTTTCTCCCTTTAGTTTATATAGTTCCCCCCTCTGTACAATCTTCACATGTCTCTCTTTTGGTTTGTACAAATACTTTAACGAGAGGGCTAAGCTCAAGCTGTCTTTCAAGAAGATTTTCTACTGGATGCAATTTCTAACTAAATTTCTTCTCCTTTTGTCTTTACTGTCTTCATCCATGCTCTCCTTTTCCTTTTTATTACGAGACCAAATAAAATGTGTGTACAGAGTTATTCATGCATGTGATTGTGAGGCCCATGTCTTGGAGAAAAAAAAATAAATAAGAAAGAATAATAAATTATGTCAATGGGGGGTTTACATTAAAGTGAATTAAACTTTTTTTTGTTTTTTTGTTGTTTTTTTTACAGACGACTCAACAACAATCGACTAAGGAGCATTCCCGACCTTCTCTTTGCCAACAGTCCTAATTTGAACAAGTTGTAAGTGACACTTTTTTTATTTGAATGAAATTTATTTCATGAGCATGTTCATTTCACCATCTTTTTTATTTTTATGCTTTAAATCATTGCTAATTTAACTGTACATTGCTTTTTTTGTCCAGTGTACTTTTGTCTAATGAAAATATTTTTTAAAAATTAGTTTTCTAAATTAAATTACTATTTACTATGCATACAAAAGCATACGCAAATCCGACTAGCTTGACAGTGACTACTCAATGAAAGAGAATTCTTCATATTTTGTATTTTTATCACGTGATATCTGATCTTTAACTTTTCAATTATTGTTTTTAAACTTTTAAAATAATTCATGTCTCAACTGTAAAGAAGAATCTCCTTAAAAAACTTTGAAGGAAGATTACAAATAAAATAAGACATCTCTCACAGATTAAATGAGAGGATAGTATAAAATTGAATTTGGAACATTTATTGGATTAATTTAATGGGATCATGTATCCATCTTAGTCTACTACTGTCCCATTTTGCTCATACAAATTAAATTTATAACCTCAAGTGCATTCAAGTGCAGTGCAGTTTTTTTATCTCAATGAAGAAAGAAAAATGAACAATAAAAGTCATTTTAGGATTTGAAGATTTCAACCAGTAAAAAAATAATGAATTTTAGCCTAAAATTTAGTACATGAAAACTATTGTATGTTTATTAACTCTCGCCAAAGATTTTTTGCATAATAAATTTTTTTATTGGTATCTGTAAAAGTACAGATTTGTAAGTGGGAGTTTGGTTATGACGTTGGTAAAAAAACTAATGGGTTTATATCAATTCCCTCATTAAGCCATTATTAAGGTAAAATAAAGAGAAGCGATGGACAAACTAATCGTTGCTAAATGCTAAAATCCTAAACTATTATGCAAATAAAGAGCGGAAGAGTAAAATGATTCTGGAGGCAAGAGAGGGGCAAGTTTCAAACAATTAAAAAAAATGTTAAATAATTTATTGAGAGACATGGCTTATATGATAAGAAGAACATAAAAGGGAGCTGGATAGTGTAGATTGGTGAGGCTCAATAAAAAAAAACCTCCACTCCATACAGATACAACAAATAGACACATATCGTCATATTATGTATTAATGTACAAGCCAAGTTTTTTTTATAAAAAAAGTGTACAATACAATAGTACATATCTGTACATGGCGTGTAGATTGTTTGACAACAAGAGAGTGTAATAATGTAGCCAGTGCGTCAAAAAATTGTAAAAAAACTGAACAAGGAGTAAGGTTAACTTGACATAAGAATTTAATTGTAGAAATTGTAGAGTTGTTGTTTTCAGAGGAATTTTTGTAGAGTGGGTGTAAGTTTTTTCTCTCTCTCTCTCTCTTTCTTCTTTACAGATGAGAACTGATAAGAGTACATGCCTACCTACAAGAGAAAATATGTAATTTCTTGATGGTTGTAGTAGCCGTGGTTACTTAACTAATGTACATACATATATACAGTCCTATACAGTTGATGATTCTACTCACGAAAGTCCAAGCTGTAAAAGCAAGTGACTTGCTTGCGTAAAACTGCTTGTGCTCAATTCATCATTGATTACAATGGATAAAGAGAGAGAGAAAACCATTCATGATTCCAGCACATACTTGTATGTTGGAGAGAGAGAGAGAGAAGGAGGGGGGCAAGATTATTATTCGCTACATAATTCAGCTGGAGACTTGATCCAAAGCTGGAAGCTGGTTTTATTTTGTCTTTGGTCATATTTCTCCGTTTCTCCGTTTCTCTCTCTCTCTCTCTCTTCCTTCCTTCTTGTCCATTTGGGAAATGTAAGGAAGGCAATGCTTACTACTCAATTCAACACGACTATTCCAGTCTATCTTCTTCTTGATCCCCATCTTTGTTCTTCTTCTCTTGTTCCTTGAATGGATTTCTCCCCCCTCTCTCTCTCCTGGAGATTTCACATGGATTTCAATGAATGAATCAAAAGCCGAATAGAGAGAAAACTGGTATTCACTACATAAACTTGTAGCATTGTAACTGGTACGATAGCCAACTCCAACTTCACATCATCAACCTTCAAAAAAAAACATTTTCTCCTGACTCAAAACATTACAGAGAGAGAGAGAGAGAATACAATGGACACGAAATAATAGTTATAGTTTCCATTATTCCAATTAGGAATTCAAATTGTTCAAGTAGGAAACCTAAACTGTTTTGAAAAAGAAATAAAATGTTCAAATTTGTCCATATATTGTGTTTTTATATTAGATAATATTAAAAATCTTTTGTCTGTTTGAGACAGTGAGAGTGTCGAGTTTTTTAAAAAATGATACTTCATAAATTTTCTCTTTTTCTTTTCTGTTTTGCCATGTGCACTCTACACTGATACAACTGTGATGCAATTCAACAAAAAAAGAATAATATTTTAGAAAGAGAATCATGTAAATATCGACCCTTTCATTTCCCCCCAACTCTTTCTCTCTCTCGACAGACCTCAAGCATTACCTTTTATGTCAGAGGATGAGAGGGTTGATGTTTCAGGTTGGCGCTAAGGGAAAATCAACATTTATGAAACCCTTGCTGTGATGCAATTTTTTTCCTCTTCACAGCGTGGGAGTTCTCTCTCTGTCTGTTTTTTTTTTCATGTAGAGATACAGTAGAAATTGTTATGAGTGTTATATAGTTTTTTTTGCAATTGGTAGGTTGTATATTTTGTCCCTTTTTTAGTGGAGAGGGGGGAAGACTCATCACAACAATAAGAAATAAACATGGAGAAAAAAAAATTTATTACAAACAACAACAGCGAGCTAACGACACTTTCTATTTTTCTGTTGATTTCTTGTTGAAAAATCAAGTTGAGTTTTTTTTTTTGAGCATGAACATTTCTCATCATTTGTACAATCATTTTGGATGTTTCGATAAGTAGTGTGTGTGTAATGAGCCTCCTTTTTTTACAACTCTCCCCCCTCCCCTTCACCCCGTACCCATCTTTTTCCATGTAGTTTTTATCTCATTTTACATTTTACAACTCCATGACTCTTTATATCATGCCAGGGAGATGCACAAGAGAGCCAAGTATTCATGGAGCAATTTATTGCAGTCTCTCTCTCTCTGTTCTTTTTCTCTCCCTTATAGATACCATCTTGAATTGCTAATGGCCTTTCAATGATAATGAGACTCAAGCCTTCACCTTCATTATGAAAAAAGAGAACCAATTTCTTCAAAACTTTTTTGTATTAAAACTATTTAAACATTTTTTTTTTCTTCTCTTTCTCTCTCTCTCTCTCTCTCTTTATGTCAAGAGTCTGAACTACTTTGTACAACTGGTCAGTGTTCCACTAGTGATCCATCAGCAATGACACAGGTAAACAGAGACTGACAGGGTGTAATCAATAAACTTTTGAATCCACTGATTATTTTAAATTCTCTCTCTCTCTCTCAAACTATTTAATCTTGAGTGCTCCACTTGTTTTTTTACTTAAGTTATCCTTTGAGAAACATTTGTTCAATATTCTCTTTGAGAATGTAACCAAGGACAAGAGTTTTTTTAAATACTTTAAGCTCAAATTCAAAGACTTGAGCCTCTCATTGAATAAAATATTCAATGTTTTACGTGTATCTGTATTCATGTTTAATTTTCATTTTTCAAAATAAATCCTCGGCTATTGTACATATAACGAGTACAAAAAAAGTCTTTTGTTTCAGCAAATGAAATGTTGAAAGCGTTTAAGCTTAAGAGGTGTACAGGGCGGTATTTGGCAATTGAAGAGAGGGGAAAAAAAGTATTTAAGAGGGTAGACAATGGACGGGAGAAAATATTAAAAAGAGTACAGCTAGGAAAAAACACAAGCCATTCGGAGGCAATTTACAAGAACAATTTGCCCATCAATGCTCTCTCTCTCTCTTCTCTCTATTAAAACTACGACTACTAACCTGGCTCTTTTCATATAAATGTTAAGGTACACTTTTCTCATTTCTTTTCAATGTGAAGCTAAAGCTAAAACTGAAGAGATATATATAAGCGAGTATAAGATAAATTACATTGTACTTAAAGTGTATATGTAAAAAAACTCAAGACTGTGCTTTCTTTGTCCATTAATTTTATCCACATATATATATACATATATATGTTCATTGTAAATTAGTAAGTGAAATTGCTATTAAATGAACATGGATGATGTATATTGTGCGTTTGTGTGTGTGTGTGTAGACTGGCCAGTAGGATTATTATGTGATGGTCAAGATCATTCAGAGTCAAGAAGGCTCCACTTTAGTGATATTTTTCCTTCCTCCCAGCTCCCAGTAATTCTAGATTGAAAGTTGAATGATGATACTTGTCTCAAGAATCCACGCCTTTTTTTCCAAAGTGATATCATATTACACCATTTTTAAAATACAATATATGAAATATACTGGATATAAGTACATTCACATAAGGTGTATTGTAGTCAGTTCCACTCAAAATGAATCTCTATGAAAAATAGCTTATGTTTTGGAGGCTGTAGTCGTACAATTAATAATCGTGGTGTACCATTTATAATCACAGAAATGAAATTTCTTCTCTAAAATCTTTTTTTACGTGTCTCACTGTAAAATTGTTAATAAACAATAATTATTTCTTTGGGCTTTTTTTATGACATTTCTAAACGACTCTTTAATTCTCTTTTTCCTTAATTATTTGAGTAGGTTGGGTGAAAAAAAATCTTAAAAACAATCTGCAGTCCCTAAAAAATTTTTCATTCATGAAAGAGAAGAGAGAAAGACCAAAAGAATTTTTGTGGAGTTTAAAAGCTCAAGAGAGAGAAAGAGAAAAAAAGAGAGTAATATAAAATCATGTCATTTTAAGTTGGATGGTGGTGTAATTAAAAAGCTGTTTTAAAAAAGGAGGAACTTTTTAAGTATTCTAGGGATTACGACGATGGCATATTTAAAAGTACTTTACATGAACAACTCGTTCTCTCTTACTTAGGTGGCGATCATGATGATGATGATGATTTTTTTTTCACTCCAATTTTTATTTTAAATTCAGTGGCTTCAAACACAAATTTTCTTTTTCCTCTTCCTACATAAAACCATGGCCGTTGGATATACACTGTACACTGTACACTGTACAAGTACTAATACATAGAGACAAAGAGAGTAAAAGTTAAGGAGTTGCAAAGGAATTGAGATTCTCTTTGTACTTGGACTTGGAGTAGAAGAGGGACTATGGAGGGTGGATGATTTTGAGAGTTGGCACTTAGAAGCAATTTGTATTCATTATGAATCCCAAAAAAGAAATGCAATGCAGATGAAAATTAAGAAATCCTCTGTACTGTTCTAAGACCCTACTTTACATAACCCATGTATCTATTATACTACAGATATAATACTCAAAAAAAATTGTATCTCTCTGCAGTGAGAGGGGTACACACATTACTATATAAGGATTAATATTATACGTGCAGCTATGGCACTCATAACCTAAAACATACGATCCAAGATGGTCCTCTAGAATAGTTCATTAAGAAGAGGCTCTCTTCGTAGGATATTATGTATACATAATATATCTCGAAAAAAGAAGGCGATTGAGAACTGAGAGAGAGAGAAGGAGACAAAAAAGGATTTTCATCCATATGCAACTACAATGGATATTTTATATATACACATGATTGAATTATTCAAAGATTTGTTACTCTCAAGGAACTGTGTGTATGGATGAGAGTGTTGCATACAAAATTCTATGATTTCCTTCTCACACAATTCCATGCACTCACGTAATAACCGGCAGATAACATTTTATTGCCCCCCTTTTTTTCCTTTGATTACAAGTAATACACACACACATACACAGTCTATGAGAATATATGTATATGTACATGAGGTGTATACCTGTATTAATATTTTATTCTTGTTGATTACATACAGATATCACTATTAGAACAAGGCTAAGAGTACAGTCTCTATACCTTTTTTATTTCGGCTTCCAACACTTTATTATTGAGCCCAAGAGCACGACTGACTACTCTGATGAATGATGAGTAGAGTTGGGGGTGGGGGGTAGTGGTTGTCGCCGCCGTTTCAAGAAAAAATTCGGGACTCTCTCTCTCTTTACAAAAGAGGAGATTGTATTCTTTTTTTAATCGATATGTACACTCTACATTTTATTCTTGACATTGTGTGTACTTGGAAAAAATAAATTACACTATACAGGCCACTAGGGTACTCTCAAGATTATTTTATTCTTCTTCTTCTACATTACATTCTCAACAATCAAGGAGAATTTTGTAAGATTACACTATACTTTGTACAGTGTACAGTGTACACAATTCTCTTTTTTCTCTTGGTGGCACAAAACAACACAATGAGCATCATAAATTTTACTTGAGTTTAAAGATTTATTCTCAAGACAAAAAAATTGTATTATTTCAACTTGATATCCTACTTACCCCATTTTCTATTATTCTAAGTAAGTTTGTACAACAAAAGAAGAATTTTAAATATTATGAAAATCTTTATTTTCATTAATGACCACAAATGGAATTCTTTGTTTAGAATTATAGAATTTGGCAATGGCAATACCAAAAACAAGAATATTGGCCATATTTTTGGGATTGAGAAGCATTCATTGCATGAAAAGAATTCACCTGATCAATATGTACATAAATAATAGTACAAGAGTCTTATATAATAATTTTTACAGGATAAATGAAAGTGTACATAATAAATGTCACATGAGAAATAATTTTTTTCAACTTTCTAGAGTTTCTTTTCAAGTTGAAACAGTGGAAATTGTGTGTAGGGAGGGAACCGTAGAAAGTTTCAAGTATCCAAAAAATGAGAAGATAGAATAAAAAAAAAGGTTTTAAGTTATCGTTGTAGAAATGAGGTGGGTTATTATATTGTTATGAGGCTGAGAGAGAGAGAGATAGAGGTTGTGTGTCCAGATGGTTGTGATGTGGTGTACACATACATTTTGTGGTTATTTGGTATGGTAGCGGCTGGAACAAGACGAGGTAGTCCAAGTCTCTCATATATTATTTTTGTGTATACACTAGTTCATAACGATGGACGCGTACACATTGCGGTCGGTGATGGTTTTAGATGAGGAGGAGAACGAGAGAGAGAGAGAGAGAGAGAAAATCACTCAAGAGAATAATATTATATAATAGTTGAGGTCTTCCAGTATAAAACAATAAAAACATTTTCCCTTTTTGGTTTGCTACAAATAACCTTATTTTTTTACAGTCATCCTTTCATTCTTAAAAACCACAAAGTTGAAGACTTAAAGAAAAATGATAAGCATAAACATTTACAATTTTGCTTATTATTACAATATATCACAATTTTTGTAATCAAATTAAAAATGAGAATTTTTTTTATTATGATGTGTATTAGTTTATCTAATGAAATATATGTAAATGTGTACACTTTGTCTCTCGTTAAAAATCGTGAGAGAGAACGTGAGGGCTGTAAGTTGTAACCTTTAGCCTCCAACGAAGAACTAAAAAAATAATAATTCCAAGGGGGTGGACTCATTTTTCTATTTACTCATCAGTTTGCCGGCCACGTTTTCTTGAAGAGCTCGAGTCCCAAAAATTTTTTATTATTTACTCAGTCATAAACGTTTCATTATGAACTACCTCTCTTTTTTTTAAACCAAAGAAAATTAACTCTAAAAAAATAGTTTGTGTTGAAACAGAGAGAATACCTGTATAAAATTCATATGAAGAATTTCTCTCTCTCTTTGTAAAGATTATTACATAATTTTATTTTTTCCAACTCCCGACCTTCTGCTCACATAATAAAAAACGGTAATCTTTTATGAATGTCAAATAAGTGGCTACAAATTATACCTAAGGGTTTTTCTTTCCCATTTTAAAAAATAAGAAGATGGAAAACTTACACAAAATATTTTTTAAAAAACCAACGTCTTGGTGTGAAGAAAGTAGTTGAATAATATTTCTCTCTCTCACTCTCACAGCATGGACCAAACACCACTTCAAAAACTGTTGAGAAATGGAGAATAAAGTAATTTAAATAATCTTCTCATTTTTAATCTCCCATGTGTGGACAAAACTTAAATGAATTATGGACCATTCAGTTGACATTAGTTTAATTCTTTGAGCAAAGATTTTTTTAACTATCTTTTTTTTGCATACTATTAAATCTCTTACTTTTCTGTATGTACAGAAAATACAGAAAAAAATTATTGCATAATTTTGAAACACCGCGGTACCGGAAATACCATAAATTCTTGTACCTACGCCTTGTGCAAATTAATGTATCATTTTCATAATGTATGATAAAAAGTAGAAAACTCTAATTTAATTAAAAATGGTAATTAATCATAATATAAGAGAAAATAATTAAATTTAATTTTTTCAACCATAAAAGATTACAACAAAAAAACTATTGAATACTAACTAGACAGATAATAAAGTCTGGGAGTGTATAGATACAGTGACCTGGTTTCATATCTTTTGTATTTTGACTAGAAGCTTAATTGACTGTCCCTCTTGTTTTTGAAAAGGGAAGAAAACTTTTCTTTTGGAGACATTTATTATTGTTTTTCCAATGCCAATCTCAAGAGGGAGAAAGACTTTTACTGGAGAAAGAGAGAGAGAGAGACGGTTTTCAAAGCGTAACGAACCGAGTTGACAATCAGCCAAGATGAATGCCTAGTCTGCATATTGGCGATGAAGAGAAAACTTTTATGTAGGTAAATGAGGAGGAATAGGAAGAAAACGATAGAGACACACAAGAGAGCCCAGAGAAAATGAGCCCCTATTCACTCATGCCTGAGCGTCGTTATTGCTCATCAAGAGCAAACTTGGGACACGTTTCTATTTTCCATTGTACATCATTAACTAGTCTTCTTGAGTGGCCTCTCTCTCTCTCTTCACTTATCGGCAAACTATTGAACGGAGAAAACTATATAGTCCGTCCCCTCACTTTTATTGTCTTTTCGTTATTGTCAACACACTACAGACATATATCTCACAACATAATGGTGAACTGGCATTACTGATACTCGTCCCTGTCCTCGTCCTTAGTGATATACGAGTGTACAATTTAGTTTTGCAAGGAACCGTATGGGCTGTGGCTTTTAATAGGTTGGAAGAGGCCATTAAAACACAGTGGAGAAAAGACTGTCAACGACTATGGTCCCATTCCTATGGATGACATTCTTTGAAAGAGTCAAAACCATTTCAACAAGACCAACACAAACCAAAAGACTCTCTAGCAGTCTAGCTCTATCCCTTTTTCTTCTATTCCTCCATATCTGTACTATGTACAAGGTCCAGGGTTTCAATAAGAGGTCGCCGTTTTGAGATGACAGTTGTTAATATTTTTTTTTGACAATGTTTAGAATTTTTTTTTGTCAAAAAAAGAACCTTTCCCTCATACTGTAGAGATGATAATATATTTTTTATTGTGTTTGTTGAAGAGTGAGTGGTGAGTGGTGGAGCAATTGAAATAATTTATTGACACTGTAAATTTTGAATTTCCTCCTATCAAGTTGCTCAAGTAGCTTTATCATTTCCTTGCGGTATTTTATGATCCAGCTTCCTTGGAAAATCTCCTCGATATTCTTTATAGTTTCCTCTGTCTATTTGTGAGTATTTTATATTTTATTTTATATTTTATATTGTAGACGAATATTTCCTTGAAAAATATAAACTGGTGAGTTCTCTTTTTCTGCATGTACTACTCTACTACTCATACATGTACAAGAGACTTGTATTCATGGACAAAGCCAAAAAGTACAACAAAACACAAACACAACGCACACCAGGGCATTTAATATTCCATCTAGCCCCCGCAACGCAGGCTCATAATAATCCATGGGATCTTCTAAAAGAGAGGGAGAGAAAACTGTTGGCTTTTTTGTATTGCAGAAATCAAGAACCTTATAAGTATAATATTTTTTATTTATTTATTTTTTCAACTTGTATACAATACTGACTTTTATTTCTACACATACACACACATATGTACAGACTGGAGATATGATGTACTCTCTTTGGTAGCCGTATTTTGTATTTTTTTATAATATAAAAATATAGAGTACAAGATTTTTGGTTGAGGAGAGTCAGAAAGAGAGAGAGAGAGGGAGAGTCGAGGTGAACGATTTTTATACCGGTATGAACAACTCATATGGAGTTTGTTGGTATATAAATTACATCTCTGATCTCTACTCAGGTGGAAGATAAGATGTGAAGGAAGTAGGATTTGAAGCGGGGATAGAAATGTGATGCCCTTATACGTTATGCACACACCCTATAATATAGCCCTAGAAATCTCTTAGATTATTCTTTTTCCTCTCTCTCTCTCTCTCTGTTTTTGTGTAGGGCCAAGACTCGGGAGCCTAATAGGATCAATCCAATTTATGAGGAAAGAAGAGAGTAAAAAAAATCAGAACGTATCTGTATACTGTATAAAGAAGGATTGAAAGATTCTTTTCTTTAAGTTGACTGCACATTCAAAAAAAACTGTACAAGATGAAGATGAAATAAATGAGAATTTTTTTAGAATCAGCGTCTCCAACTACAAAGAGAGAGAGAGACTAAAAAAGTAAACCATTTTTTGGGTTATTTAGTTGATGCCAAAATCAAAGCTAGCTCTCAATTTCCTTTTATGAAACTCTCTCTCTCTCTCTTCATTTTTTTTAAAATTGTGAGTATCAGTACAACTTGATAAAAAAAAGAGAGAGACTTTATGATTATTTTTTTTTTGTATTTATAATTTAAATTTGTATAAGTCTACAGTCTACTGTACAATTGTCAAAATGTTAAAAAAGAACTTTGTACATATTTAAATAAACGTACATTATTAAAAAATAAAAAATAATAGTAACAGTTAGGAATGAAAAAGAGGTAAAATGTGGAGATAAAAGTTTAAAAAGAGAGAGAGAGAGCTTAGGGCTTAAATGGCTTGGTAATTGGTACGTAGTCGACATTTAAGGAAGGATGAGATTTGTGACTCTCTTTCCTAAAAAAACTGCCAACTCTTAAAAAAAACTCAACTTGTTGGGTCTTTTGTATGAGGAGAAAAATGTTGGAAAAAGAGTCAAAAAAAGTAATACCCATGGTAGTACATATAAAAGTAATGTAGAATCAACTGCAGAATGCTTCATCGACCCCGTCAGGGAATTATTTTGAATGATGAGCTGAGCGAGAAACTTGCTATATTCTCATTTTACCTTGTCTATACACACACGATGAATATTGTATACATATATGAATATATGAAGAGGGGGGAAGGGGGGACTTTGATTTACTCACTCAGTGGGAATTGGCGAAAGGAAAAAAGGGATAAGGCGATGGAGTATAGAATGTTCAAGTCTCTCTCTCTCTCTGTACTGGAAAAAAACATGGATATGATGATGATGAAGGATGAAAGAGAAGAGAGAGAGAGAGAGATGATGATAACATGAGATCAGTTTTGAGGAAGAAGCCAAAGTCAGAGCCAGAACACAAAGTCAAAGCTAAAACCTACTCAGGAGGAGTAAAAGACACCGGAACACGTATGAGGAGGGAATTGGACCCATTGGAGTCGGGTGCTGTTAGAAAATCCTTGTGTGTAATTTATGCATGGGATTTGGTTCCTGGCTCTTGCTTTTGGGGGCGAGACTCACACACACACACACGGTGGCTTTCTGTGTCTGCTGGAGGAAGAAAATGAATTAAATGAAAAGTGGGAGAGAAAAGAGAGACAAGCAAAGTTTTCCGTTGGTTTTCACTAAAGAAACTGCAAGACAAACCAAAAAATTTGTATACCTATACATTACAGAGAGACACTGGGAGTTTTGTATCTGTGTTAGTTAGAATAAAACCTTGGAGGCAGAGAGAGAGAGAATAATGTCAAGAAGGACAAAATGAAATGAAGTAGTAGGTAGCTCGGGATAGTAAGTAAAGTTTAATGTTAAGGCAACCTACATCGTATCACCCGGAGCTCTCTCTCTCTCTCTGTCAGATGCTCACAGCTATTTTTTAGAATCTCCACGATATTTTAATGATGTTAGGAATCTTGCGGGAATGGCACTCTCTACAGTGGGAAACTATTGGTGCGTAGATTTTATGACTTGGCTTATTTACTTTGATGCAATATATATATTGAGACTGCATATCAGTACTTTACTTGTGTGTGTGCCTAGTCTCTTTATTTATCCATAGACAAGCCATGGTCTCCACTGAATATAAAATAAATGCAATTGATCTCATACGTCGTGTTCATGTCTAAATAAGATGGAAATGTCTTTCATTTTACTTAAAACGTGGTCTCTCTCTCTTTCTCTCTCTCTCCGTACTTTGAATTTCTTTCACTTATTGCCAATCTGTTGGTATAAAACCCATTTCGTACTTCTCTCTCTCTCAATGAGACACACACACGGAGAGGAAGAAGAAGACAAGGAGATGAGGAAGAGAAAAAAATAATAAAATGATTGCGAAAACTAGGAAAGTTTTAAATGGATGGTTGTTCGATTCACAATTTATGTTCTGTATTATCCAGTGGTTGTACACATGAAACTTTAATTGCTCTCTTACCCTCATAATATAATGATGTTTTGAATATAAGCAAAAAGATGTATAATTGTTTATGTACTATCCAGAATATCCCTGGGTTTTAAAACACTGGGAATGTCATTTCTCTGTGTGTGTGTGTGTGTTGCGTTTTCATTTTAAAATACGAGCACATGCAAAATAATATTAATTGGCTCCCTTCTTCACACGCCTGCATGCACTGCGTGAACACGAGGCAAGCCCCAATCGTTAACACCCATTGTTTATAACACATATCATGTGCCAATGAAATAAATGACAGTATGAAACACACTGCTCCATAAATTTCTTCATACATTGGTGTGATGAAAAATAAATTTTAGTCTTGAGCTCAAAATCCCATTTGATAAAAGTACATTTAATTCCCAATAAAAGTAAAGATGGTCAGACTAACAGTCTGACTATACGAGTCAAAAGTTTAAGAGAGAGTGAGTAAAAATAGAAGGTGCTCCTGTTCCCTTACAGGCGCAAGCCCCGTTGAACAAAAAAATTAAAATTTAACATTGCTCTTTATCATATTATTACAATTGGCATCACCATTACTCTCTTACATATCCACATACGTGTGTGTGAACGTTTTCTTGATTTCCCCGTTCCTCCTCTCGTTCCATGAAATATTTTCAACCTGCTCCATACTCGAATATAATTCACGTAGTCTGTATTCAGTAAGGGATGGATAATTCATAATTATTGTCATTGGTAATAATTATTATTGTACACACTACTATTTTATATGGCACATGCTTCATGTTTCTCTGTATTATAGAGAATACAGCACAGTTAATTAATTGCCCTAGCCTTCCTTGTTTTTTTAAACTTTTACTCTCAAGATTTTCAATTTCTGAGAGAGAGAGAGGCTGGCTAATATTATCATCTTTCTTTCACCTTGTAAGTTTCAACCATTTAGAAAATGATAAACGAATAGAGCGCAGGGTTTTGAAACAGAGAGATAAATAAAAATAACAAATTGTTCAAAGTGGAAAGTGTTTATACTCTAGTACCTATATCTGTACAAATGGGAATTCGGGCGTTACATAGAATTGAAGGGGTTGGTTGCCTCTCTACATATTTAAAGTTAAAAGATATATAAATTTGATTTGTCGTAGTTAGTAATAATAATGATGAGAAAGTAAATTGTGGACTACCATGCATAACATGATGCTTTGGTATGTACAATATTTGTCAAGGAGTGAAAAATAGTATGAGTAGTGGCGGGATGGAAGGTAAGGAAATGGGTTTTTAGTTATATTTCGTCTCTCTCTGTCTGTGTACTGTGTATAAGTGAAAATGTGCCTTCAGCTTGAATTTTGAGCCTTCTCAGTAAATATTATGATGTTTGCATACTCACATTGCTGGAACACTAACACTGATAATAAATTATCCTGATAGAAGAGGTGGAATCTTTTGTACAATACACGGTTTGATGTTATATTAATCATATTATCTTAGTGTCGTTATGGGCTTGGCTCATGGTCTCTTGCAACTTGAAATCGTTTTGGTAGTTAATATTTATTCATGCGTATCGGCAATGAGATACAAGACCCCTCTCTCTGAAATATTTTACTAGTAAAGTACGATGACCCAAAATAAAACAAATGTGGAAAAAAATAAAATAATAATGCACATTCACTTGTTAATTCTATTCCAAATATCTGTACAAATATGTATACCTTGCAACTATCACGGTACAGGTTTTTTTTGGGTAATAATGTGTGAGATGATGGAGGTGGATATGAGAAAAAAATAATTTGCAAAACAAAGTAACAAAAGTATCACTCAACATCCATGTTTTTTTTAAATTGGCCAGGATATCCCACCCAGAATTTAATGAATACAGATACACGTACATGTATCTGTACATCATGTTTGTGAAAAGAATTTATTTTGTTGAGACAAGAAATTTCAATTTAGAATATTATTCTTGTAATACATTCTCTATGTGTTATGACAAGTTTTTTAAAAAAATACGACAAAATGTATTGGTTTTATGGGAAATAAAATAAAAAATATTTTTGCAGCGATTAAGTTGAAAACATGCAAAAAAATGTACAAAAATACATATCTCATCTATAAAATGTTTTTTGGAGAGAAAGAGTAAAAAAATATGATAAGAACAAGTCCATGAAAAAAAAGTAGTTTAAACACTTTTCTCAAATTTTTATAACTCTTTTTACCAAATTGAGAAAAGTTATGGAACTTGGTTCTTTTTAGTTTTTGTGTCTAAAATATTTGTGCGTATTTTTATGTATTTTTATGTACACTACAAAATAATCTTTTGAGACAAGTTATATTATAAAATATATAACCCACACACACACAAGTTGGTTAACTACTGATGCTCTAAAATAGTTTTTTTTGCTCTTCTAATAAAAATCTGTACACGCATGCAAATGTTTAAATGTTTGTGCAAAAACAAAATGTAAAAATTCCTTCTTTCTCAAAATAAAAAAGTCGAAGAGGCAACAAATTCTTTTCTCTGGTGGTTTCAATGTGTATGTGTGTACATATAAAATATCTATTAAAATGTTTTTTAAAAGGATGAGTGCTTGTGGATTAGGAATGCTTTCATCCTCAGCATTTTTCTACATTTCATGAGAGAAAAAGTGTTCAAGATTAAAAATATATTACAATAAAAGTTATTATTACTTAAATGTAAAAATTCTTGACACCTTAGTCGACAACAAGTTTAGATACGCAAAATGTATAAATGTGCAGGCAGAAATTTAAAAATATTGACAGGGCAGAGGACGAAGAGGAGAATTTGGAGTAATTTCATAAATAGAAATGACGTGAAAAAAATACAAAAAATGTCCATCATTTTCTTTTGTCATCATCCAAATTGTTCATTTTTAACTTGGATTATTTAATACAATAAATAATATACACAGAAAATGCTAGAGAAAAAAAAAACATGAACATTTTTAAGTTTAGGGAGTATCTAAAATACCAAGTCAGAAAAAGTAAAAAAAAAACTTGTGCTCGTTCTTCTTGTGCTACTGAAAAATTAAATGGGAGAGAGGGGAATGTAGAACAAAAGTGTAGCTGGATAGTTAAAGTAGACAAAAAAGGTATTAAGTATTAGAATGGGATTTATTTCTATTCTGGTTTTTTTTCTTCTTCTTCAGCTACTGCATTAAGATAAGAGGAACGCTAAACCACTAGAAACTACCCCAGGACTTTTTGTGAAGAAACCTAGAATTAACAAGTGAGAGGATCAGACGAGGGTGGATGTGAATGCATGTTTCTCTTCATATTATTTATAAAAAAAAGGAAACAGGAGCAAAATGTAATGCAATGAAAAGTCGGGAGATTATAAACTTTACTTACTTGTGTGTGTCTGTGTGTAGGTATGTCTGTAGATAGTACTAATATAGGTCCAAAAAAACATATTCTTGATGACAAAATATTATGCATCTTCATAAATGTTAATGCGACTTTTTTAAAGTCTACAGTCTACATCTTGCATCTTGAGGTCTCAGACAGAGAGAGAGAGATTTTGTGAAGGGAGTTTTATGTTTTGTTTTGGTAAAGCTGATGAGCTTCTATATGATATCTTTAGGCTTGTCAGAAAAAAGAACAAGAAGAATCCTACATGTGATTGACGCTCTAAAGATGACAACTGATTAAACTATCTTCTTTTTATAAATTTTAAAAGTCTGTAACTCTCTCTCCCTCTCTACATGTAATGTACATATATGTCAAGTGGGGAGAGGGGGGGTTAGAATTACAGCTTTTGTTTTTTTTTCTCTCTCTCTCTCTCGTATATTTTTCCTTATGATTCTTAATCCGTAAATCATTTATATTTATAACATGTTCTTGAAGCTTTAAACATTTTTTAAGACTAAGCTTCTTGAACTTCCGTTTTGGTTTTTTTTCCTACGTAATACTGACTTTGTTTCTATTTTACAAATTCAATAATTTATGGCTGACATTTTGAGAAAAAAAACAGTTTTCTACCCGATGATGTTTTATTACTAGTAAATAGTTACCCGCTACGAAAACGGGGTACAATAAATTAAATGGTTGACAGATAAATTGACAAATAATCATTACAAATTCAATATCATTGCAATTATAATAACAAAATTAAACCCAAAAATTACATTAAATTGTTAATATTACTTTTCTAACCTTTAAATTAAAACTGCATAACTTTCCCTTGTTAAATGTTTGAAGAGGAGCAATTAAGAATCATCACTTGAATAAAATGAAGACATTCAAACACGTGGAAAACAGCAGGAGTTTTTATGAAAGTACAACTTGTACTGTACAAGTGACAACATAAAAGCCCCTTAAAAAAATATTATTATAAAATGGTTAAATAAAATAAGTTGAATGTTTTAAAAATTTGTAATTTTGTCAGAAACACGGTACAAAAAAATTTTATATTCTCTCTACTGGTATATAATTTACATCATAATTCAAAATTTTTTTATACAATAGACACGTACGTAAGTTTACAAGTAAAAGAAGAAAAAAAACTTTTGGGGTTGAAGTTCAGAACTGAGCACAAGTTGAGAGAAAGAGGGGAGGGGAGGAAATGTAAACAAATGTGAGGATGGGTACATATTATAAATATGTAAATTGAGAGCATAAAATATCATCTTATGCCGTTTTTGTGGAGAGTGATGAAGGTGTGAAGGATACATTCCATTTGTATTGTTATCCTTCCACCAAATGTCGTTGAGGTAAATCTCATTAAATAAGACCACTACTAAAAATTCCATATTTGGATAGAACAACGAGGCAAGGCATGAGAGAGAGACCAAGACTAACAAATCTCTTGAAAATCTCAGCCCTTGTCCTCATGCTCTAGATATCATAGCCTGACTAGAGAATTTCAAGTGCAAATATAGATAAACAATATATGTACACACACAATCATATAATTGTCTATATGTATCAAATAAGTGGGATGAAAAAGGATGCAAAATTAAGCTACATAATTTGTTACAGGGGAAAACACCTTTTGCCTATAATTGTCCAGAACAAGATTTTTGTCTCGACAAATACTCAACAATTTCAAAATCTTTTTTACGACATTTTCAACTTAACAACATCCAATGTTCTACATTCACTCTTAATGATATTCCTACTTATTTGAGGTTGGAAAAAACTAGAGACCCTGAGTTAAAAATTATCTGTAACAAAAACAAAATTGGCCTCAGGTAATACACATACAATTTTTTTAATAATTAAAGGGGAGGGTTAAAAAAGAAATTAAATTAATAATTTGATTATAATTGAAATCTGTTTTTTTTCTTGTACTTCTTTTCACCATTGAAGCGAGTTATGCATAAAATTATTTTAATATCCGTGTGTGGTTAAAAGACAAATAAGTTTTTGTTTACATTGTTCAAGTATCTTGATGCATGTGCTTATTGACATGAATTTGTAGCCTGTTAAACAATAAAAGTGTGCAGGATCAGTAAATACCTAACTTATATTATAAGTACGTACTACGTAGTTAGAGTGTACAAATATGAAACCAATATTTTTTAATTGTCTATATATTTTATACTTTTTGTTAATGACAATAATCATAATGTTGAGCCATTAAAAATCGTGATTCCAATCCAATGTACACCAATGATCATAATTAATTCTATCATCAACTTTCTTAGCCTGGTTCAAGAGGAAGAAAGTGATATTGGTAAAGATTGTTGGCTCCTTGTTCTTGACACTGATGCTCTACCCTTGACTCATTGTTATAAAATTTAGGCATAGCACTAATTCAAAGATTATTAATATTAATTTATGACCCTCTTAATTTTCCATGTTTAATATCACTCCTAAGCGAGTTAAGGAATACTCATGATGCGCAACCATGGACATTGTACTTACGGGATATTAAATGTGTGATTAATCATGCATCAAACATGTTTAAAAAAAGACCATCTACATAAGAATCTACACATTGTACATTACTTGTACATAAGGTAGATAAACTTGAAACTTGAATTGAGTATCTTCTAATGATTAGTATTGTGCTTACGCAAACTCTGCATGATTATAATAAGTCAGAAGGGAAAATGGTTAACGGGGTATACCGTCTCAAGTCTAAAATTCTAAACTGGAACAAGAATAAACAAGCCATTCTATACATATAATATTATACATGTGTTATGTGGCATTGTGTCGAATAAGAGAGAGAGAGAGATATTTAGAGGGAGAATGAAACATTTTTTTTGGCTGTTCAAAGTCAAAGCACATGGAAGATTACAGCTGAAAAAAAATACCTTCTATATAATATTATATTGTACTCGGTCGTGATTTCACATGCATGTGTCAGCTAAACACACAAAAGCTCCGAGAAATGAGAGAGGATTAAAGAAGACAGAGTGTATAGGTATAAGAGACAAGAGAAAAAAATTGTGGGTCATCTTCTCCGTTGATTTTTGAAGGAAGGATGAGTCTACTCATATATATACCTTTTTGGTTTGTGTTGGTGTAAAAAGGACGAGAGAAGGCATAAGCGTTAATGTTGCGGCATACCACGTTACTCCGTCCAGCATTATTCTTATTCTGACTCTCAACGTCGAATTACATTATTCAAATGATCTTCTATTCTCTTGCTTATCCTCATCCCTTTAGAAATCCTCACGACTGACTCTCTCTGTAGTAGGAGAAGAATGAAACTTGGCTTTTTGGGTTATTTTTTTTCAAAACTGAGAGAGAGAGAGAGAGAGAGAGACGAAGCTCCTGTACTTTAAACAATTTTTCTTTGAGAGGACCCAAGAGTCTATCTATGACTAAGGATGATCCTTGAGCTCCCAGAATTTTTACCTGAATGTAAAAGCATGCTGAGAGTGAGTGGAGTGTCTCAACGTCTTGAGAGAAACAGTTTTATCAACATAAAGTATGGAACAAGTCGGGGAGAGTACTCTATCACGACAATGTTTTGCATAATCAAGAATGACATAATCACTGAAATATTGCGCTCGTATAATTTTGAATAGTGTACATTACTTATATCTATACTCCTCCTCACTATTCATGTTGTTGTCTGTCTGGTATAGAGAATATTGTGTTACTCTGAATCATGACTTGGGTTTCAAAAAAATAACACGAATGGGTTTGGAGCTTCACCTATTTATCACTTTTGATATTTTTCTCATATCAAATCTCATTTTGCATACATTATTTTATTATAATTTTGAATATCCTTGACCATTAATTCAACAAATGCCATAACATTTTAATGTTAAAATTCTGTACTCTACAATTAAATTTAAATGTAGGTTAAACAATTTAAATTCTACATTGATTTCCTGAATACAGTGTATATGTGTATCCACTTAAGGGAGTGTATAATACTATATAACGAATGCACTTGAGAAAATGAGGAGCTAATAATTGAACATTGAGCTTCCGCACGAGTAAATTAATTTGAGTTGTACTTGTACACTTATACAGAAATTCTACGTAAGTCTTTGTCTAATATCCTTGAGTATATCTGTAGAGAGCTGTGTATCTGTATAGAGTTTATAAAACAAAATTCTATTTGTTCCCTTCTCAAATGAGTGTCTAGAGAGTTCAAAATGTACATGGGGAAATGTACTAATTTGTCGTCAACAAATTTATTTGTATAATGAAAAGAGAGAGAGAGAGAGAGAAGATGCTTGAGGTTGTAAACCAATATGTATACATAAGACATATATAAATTAATTGACTTGAATGATAAAACGTTAAATTGCTTCAAGCTTTTGCTTTTCAAGTATTTATTATTGACTTGGTTAGTACTGCCTGACCTTTATTTTTTGTATTCAAGCTCATGCCAAAAATTTTACAAACGAGATTGTAATAGCCAACTACGCAGTTTTACTTGTGTGTCAAATTCCCCATTCAAGACTTTTTTTTCTTTGTATGACTGACAGCTTATTACAGTGATTTAATTGCTTGTCATCTTGTTTATGACTCGATTATAATCATTTGCTCTACTTTGTTCTTTTTATTTAAAATGGTGAAATTCATGTTCATGATTCAATTTAAAAATTTTACAGACACTTGGAAAATGTTGAGTGAAAATTATTTCAATCAAAAATTATTTTTATTAATTTTTTTTCAGAGACTTAAGTCACAATCAATTGAGTGCCATACGAAAACGATCTTTTTTGGGACCCAATTCACTTAAATCTTTGTAAGTCCCTTTACTTATAGCATTAGACATTTTTTTTTGTAAAAATTAAAATTAAATTAATTTTTATCAATAGAATGCTGGATCACAACCAGCTCACATGCATCGATGAATCGGCAGTTCGTCCTCTGAAGGATTTAGAAACTTTGTAAGTAATAAAAATCAATTTTAAATCTAAAATTGAAATTAAATTGAATATTTTAATTTACGATGTAAATAATTATTTTTTTCCCCAACAGAACATTAGAGAGCAACAATTTGACAACACTTCAAAAAGACACATTTGAAGGACTGATCAAATTGAAACATTTAACATTGGCTGACAACCCATTGATTTGTGATTGTCACTTGTCATGGGTCTCAAAATGGTTGAAAAGAGCTCCCAAAGCCGTTTCTCAAGCAAGGTGTAACTCACCTTATCATTTACGAGACAAAACCATTGATGAGGTTCTAGAACCTGAATTCAAATGTGCAGGTAATAAAAAAAAATTCTATTATTTTTTTATTACAATAATTATTACAAGTCTTCATCAAACATTCAAGTTTGTGTAATGTCTTATTTTTTCATTGTATAATATATAATTTTAATTTGACCTCAATCCTGGTATTGCTAGTAAAAAAAAGATGGAGATTATCTCGTTGAGAGAGAAATTAAGTTGTTTCCAATAATGTAGATACAACAAGACAAGAAGGAGGAGCAAGAACATAAATGAGATCAAAGAATGGATAATCTAGTCTATACTTAAAATATAACAAACTATTTTGCTTCTAACAATTTCGGGTCATGTCCTAACTATATCTATATTAAGCATTAAGTGTGCTATGCCTGTGTAAAGGATAATGGAGAAAGAGTAATTCTTATGCATATCCCGACACTCGGATTCCCTCCGGATTATAATTAGTATTTCAAGTCTAAAACACTGTCTATGTATTATACAGTATGGAGCGTCTTGAGAGAGAGAGACAGAGAAAATTCGTGACACGCTATCAGCTCACATCCTGTATTTCAGTTGGGATTTTATAATGTTATTTTATCCTCGTGGGTTGTTATCTTATTCCATACACTTTTCCTTTGGAAAGTCTTGGAACATTACAAGAAAAACGAAACACTATCCATGCCATACTTCTTCCCATCTCTCTATGTTGTGTACAATACAATATGCAACGAATCTAGTCGCCTCATTTCTGATGAGCATGTCACGACAAAAACGAGAGAGTCGAGGTAAATTTGGACCATTGAGGTATTTCTTTGTATAACGTAATATTTATGTATAGTTACCAAAAAATTTCAGGCTCAGGGTTATAACAAAGAGAGCATCATAGATCACTTATAACAAGTTTTTTTTCATAATATATCTCTACTTAATACCAAATAACATGGATGAACCTATTTTATTCCAAATTTACTACACTAGACACTCATCATTGTATGGTGGATGGTGAAATCAGATTATTTGATCAGATACAGTGAGTTGTTTACCGTCTCTAAAGAGAGGAAAACATTTTTTTTTTCATTCTCCCCAAAAATTCTTTTGCATATCTGTAGACTCATAGAGCACAGAATGAGTTTAGTTTGCAATGTATAAAAAACTATAAATCTTGTTTTAAATTATTTCATGTCTATTACAATACAAAAATTAACTACCTTTAGTCTCTTAAATTGTACAATTTTTCGTGACTAAACATCATGTACATATTTTTTTTGTTCCTTGAGGTTTTATAATTTCATGAACTATTTAATATTAGGATGCACAATTTTTTTTTGATCATGAATTTTTACAGGGATAAATACACATTTTTGCAAAACATTTTACCCTTGAAAATTTTTCCTTAATTTAGAAATTATAGTATAGGTTCTACTAAATTTATTTTACATCCGTAAGCAAAATTTAACCAAAATTGTTGCTAAAAGGAATCAGACAAGTTTGAGAATTTGGGAGGAACATCTTTTTAGCATAAACGACTGTTGAATAATCTGTAAATCCAAAAAGTTCCCCAAAAAAAGAAGAAAAAGAATTTTTGAAATCAAAGTTTTCATCTTTACAACCCTCATTCTGTTCACATATGTTTTTTTGAAACATTTTGTCTAAACACAAAAAAACTACAAAATGTCCTCCTCGTCATTTTACCATATGGTAGACGAGTATGCCACCTTCAAAATATTTTCCCTCGTGGTTCCTGTCATTCTTTTTAGCTTAGGCCGAGGCGAAAAGAAGAAGAAGAAAAAGAAGAAGATTTTGACAAGATATAATTTGCACCCCACTTTGTAACATGTAACATTTGTATTGGTATTCTTAAGCACACAACTTTCTTGTTAAACAAGTCTTATTGTCTTCTGTGCACTCTTTTTATGACACCGCGTCCTGTCACAGAAAAACTGATTCAAAGATTATCCATGTCTCTCTCTCTCTCTTTAACATTGTGTAGTGAAATTGGTTAAAATTTGTGGATTTTGTGAGCTACACTACAGTACATCATACACAGTATAACATGTGACATGTGTATATTTATTATTTTATACATTTCTTTTGAAACTTGAGGTCAAAACTTTTTCAACTCAAAAAACATTACAACTTTGCCATTCCTTGTGTAAAAAAAAGAATATGTTTTTATAGAGACTACAAACTCATAAAAGATTTTTTTTTGTAGGCAGAAATAATGACGTTGTAATAACTCGATGGTATAGTTTAAATTAGTCAAATCGATATTGAATAATTCCTATAAAGGAGAGAGAAGATCATAAACTTTTTTTTATAACTCCCCCTCACCCTCCCCCTCCTTCCAATGCCAAAGCCTTTGCAATGGTAAATGAATGGGGGGTAGTTGTGTACATGTAGTTGAAAATGGAGAAAGTTTTGATTATACGATGACTAGACTATGCCATTTAAGGGTGAATGTTTGTGTTATACATGGAAGAGATACAAAAAAACTACAGTAAAATAATATAACAAGTTTTACTGGGTACTAAATGCAAAAAAAAACTTCAAAAATTCTGTTTACACTGATTATTATGTAGTTGATAGAAAAAGACGTTGGAAAAAAGAAGAGGGGGGGCAAGTTTTGTAAAATAAGTCCATATGTTGTCTCTGGCATCCATAAACCATCCATTGGAAATAAAAATTAATGTTTTTTTTGTTAACAGAACAGAGAAAAAGTTATTTTAGAGACGAGAGAGAGAGAGAGGTTACTTTTTTTATTGTTGTTTGATTCGAGACAGTTGTATTATATGTACAAAATAAATTATTGGGTAAGAAAAGACAGCAATTTATAATACATGATGAATGTACTGTAAAACTACAAGTCAATGCACTGAACCCCTCCCCCCTTCTTTCCCCCTTTTGTTAGTTTTAATGTGAGACGAGTAAAATTAGTGAAAAGAGAGATAGAGAGAAATTTCTGTGGAGAAGGAGAAGATACGCTTTGAAATAATTGTAAGACGGAAATTAGTCTCTCTCTCTCATTCTCTATTTGATAATTTGAGAGACAGAGTGTCTGTACAGGGAGTAGGGGAGGAATGGAAATTATGCAGTATTAATTGACTAAATCAATTACCCTCTTTACGTATCTATGTATTGTGAGTCTAATTTAATTACTTTTAATAGGACTGAAAGTGAGTAGGGCCTCTCTCTCTCTCTCTTGTTGTCTCTTGAAAATAGACTCAATTACATCAAATGAAATTAAATGCTTCTCTTTATATACCAATGTCAGTGTTATATTTACTTGTATGTACAAGTACGAGTGAAAGTGTAGCTGTAATGATTAAAAAAATATTTTTTTTTGAAAAAGAAAGATTTAAGTGATGAAATATGTGTAAGATTTCTCAATTTTCATTTTGTTGTTATTTTTATCCCTTCTGTGATATTTATAGGAGTGATAGAGCGAACGTGGAGTAAGTGTGGAGGTGATGAAGATCCATGTCCTCATCCTTGCGTGTGTGCGGATGCCGTTGTAGACTGTCGTGATTTGACGGTAAAACGCGTCCCAGAGTCCCTGCCAGAAGACGTTATTGAATTGTGAGTAGAGCTTAAATTTTTATTCTTTTCTTTGGACATGGAGATATATATATAGTATATGTGTCTTGTTCCATTCTTCTCTCTCTCTCTTGATCTTGAGAGAAGAAGAAGAAGGGAAGAAGATCTGTCCAATTGTATTGTGTATTGTATCCGAAACTCGTGAAATGATCTATCTTGATTGTATAAACGTTGAAAGTCATTCCTGGACTATCTGTCGTCATTGTTCATGTGACACTACAACGACTACCACTCCTAACTCTTGTATTCTAGAATACACACACTAAACTTTCTTTTTGCTGTTTTTTTTTCTTCCATGTCATACATACAAGGCGGTTGGAGCAAAATGAGATCACTGAAATTCCAAGCGGGGCATTTTCCCCATATAGAAGACTTCGAAGACTGTAAGTTTATTTTTTTTTGAACAAGAATATCTATAGATACGCACAACATGGAGTGATATAATAATAACCTGATTCTCATCTGTCTCTCCCTTTCTTTGAACCAGTCACTTCATATTTCATGCATTGTATCATCGTATTCATATACAGCTTTGTCCTCTATGAACCCTTTCTTTCTTATCTGTACAACATTGAGGATGATAAATTCCATAAGTCACTTCAAATACGTCCCCTCTTTTCTTTAACATTCCCTCATTTCCTTTTCTTGACATTTTCAAAAACCTTTTATATTATAAAAACCTTACTCCTATAATTCTATACTCTCTCTCATTGTATCTCACTATGGAATATATAATGTATAGACATAGCTTAATTTGATACAAAGGCACTAATGTAAAAAAAATATATTTTACGTAATATTGCCACATTGTAATTTGCTTCTAACTTGGAGGCCTCCACAAAATAGTTTTTTTTATCTATCAGTCTTTTACCTGTAGTCGGTAGTCGTAGTAAAAAAAATAAATATTATAATAAAAACTTTATTATTCATTTTTTTCTACTTTCTTTACAGGGATTTGAGCAACAACCAAATTCAGAAGATTTCTGCAGATGCATTTCGTAACTTAAAGTCTCTCACGTCTTTGTAAGTTTTAATCAAATTTTTGTGAGTGTGTGCTTTTTTTCCTTCACAATTTAAAAATTGTAGTATAAAATTTGAATAAAGTATTTTTTTCAGACTAAAGTTTAGTTTATTATATGTACAATGTATCTGTATAATATTTTGAAATAATATTCTATGTATGCTACTATCATGTTCATGTCATTTAATGTGAAATGAAGAGAGAGAGAGAGAACTGTATGAGTATATTGACAGAATATGAAGTTGAGAGTTTTATATTTTATACATAGTGGAGAGAGATAGAGAATGCGGGTGTATAAAATTTTATATAACCTTCCCAGAGACTGAAAGGTAATTTTGAGGGGAAATGTTACCGTGTTGCCAACTAGCCAGTTTCCTCCTCGCCCTCTCACTCTCTCTCTCTCTCTCTGTTCGTCAAAAGCCGTCAAATAACATTCAAGCTATTTTGTACAGTTCTCTCCGTTTCAGTCTAAATTGTATATAAATATAGAGAGAAAATGTGTATATGTATGAGCCAAGACATGCTGACACGCTCGAAACGCATAAGCTTTTGATGTAATTTTGAAGAGTGAATTGAGATCTATGTATTTTGGTTTTCACTCACTCTCTTTCTCTTTCTGTTTTCCACAGAGTACTTTATGGAAATCGAATCACTGTGCTACCTCCAGGAATATTCTATGGTCTCTCTTCATTGCAACTGTTGTAAGATGCCACTTTTTGATTTATTACATTTTGATGAGGATCTAATTTGCATGCTTCAATTTTCACACATTTTCTCCCTCCCCCTCTCCCTCTCTATCCACAAACACATCACACACAAAACTTGTTTCTTATTTTGTGTACAGTTTTTTTTCTTTCTCTTATTTATACTCCTGAGTATTTTATAAAAAGACTACCCGCTGCCACACACACACACACATTGACATCCCACACAGAGACCCCACTTGCACCAAAAAAGTTGCACCCCTTTTTCTCTCTTCTCATTCTAAATACAGTTATAAAACACTCAAGGAAATTTTAATATTTAATTTTTAAGGGTATCAAAAACTGTTTAGTTTTAACCAAAAAAGATATGAAGCCTTCCCCCTATTTTCTCTAGAAAAAAAAACCTATCCAGCCTCTCTCTCTCTCTCGTCGTCAGCTGTATCTGTATATGGTGATGAGTTTAAAACAAGAAAAATTTTGAAATTCTACGCAGTTTCTTTTTATTATTATTATATACAAGATTCATGAAACTTGGGGATTTTTTTTATCATATGTACACTAATGTACACCAGTACAAGGCGTGTACAGTTATTTAGAGATGAGAATATTTGTCAACGTTCAGCTATTTAGACTAAGAGCCATGTAGTTTTTGTTTGAGAAAAGAGAGAGAGAGAGACTGGAGAATTTTAAGTATATGCCTTGTCTATATAGATTGTACACACAAAAAAAGGGAAAATATCTTAAAATGTGAGGCTATCAGATAATCGAGAAATATATAGTGGAATTTTCAACCGTAGAGGGTGGCCTATGAAAGAAACTCACAGCATGAGTAAAGTATTTGTTTCCCAACTGGAGAAATGTTTTCTACTTGTTAACGAGCAATGTTCTACTCTTAGTTACTTGTTAAGTTTGTTGATGATGTCGTGTTGGAGGCTGTGGCTGAGGTTGTCTCGACTTTTTTTTCGTGGGTCGCATGGGTCCTCTTCTTAAGGTCTAAAGAGAGAGAGAGAGTCTCTTTTATGTAACAAATGCTACACACCATACCAAATGGACCCTCCTAGGCTATGGCCGCATGATTATATTTATATTGTCTAATATATCTTTTTCTTCCAACGTTCTAACTTATATAACAGTCAAGTTAGTTACAAGCTACTCAAATTATGGATTTTTATGACTTCGACGAAATCATCAAATGTTTCTCCATCTACACCTCCCCTCAATCCTCAATATAAGACAAAACACATGTGCCCCTCTCCCAATAATTTTTCATTTCCCCCCCTCTCCCTTGACACATTCTTAGGCTCCCCTTTTTCCGCATCGGACTTTAATTCTCATGGCATTATTGTAATTGGTCTCTTTTTTGTTGTTCAAAATTGTTTTTACTGTACCAAAGACTCTTTCTTTTTTTTACAGACTTCTCAACGCCAACCGGATCACATGCATTCGAAAAGATGCCTTTCGTGACTTACATAATCTTAATTTACTGTAAGTGTTGAGCGTATGCTGTTATTTTTTATGTGTGTAAAAAATGATGCTTTTTCTATCATGACTCATGATACATATCAAAGTATATGAGGAAATGGAATGTAATATATAATATAATTTATTTTTTGTTATATATCATGTATCCATTTGATGTCATGTATAAGATACACATAGTGTTATTGTCTATTGGGTAACTCGTGTTATATTGACTAGTGATCGTTTTTGGTTCATGTTACACAAATGTCCACAAAACACTACAAACTACAATGTAAGAAACATGAGCTCTAATTTCTTTGATGTGCCCTTAGGTCTTTGTACGACAATAGAATCCAAAGTCTTGAAAATGGAACCTTTGAGTCTCTTCGGAACATTCAAACATTGTAAGTTGTCTCTTTTTTTATATTCATTGTGTAACACTTGTTATTGTAATGGTATGTATACATACTACATTTTATGCAGGATTAAAAATAATGTGCTAATGATTATCCAATGATTGTCCATGACCATCTGCTTCACTACATTCCTTTTCATTTTTCAAGACATTTTAAGAAATAATTCTTTGTCAAAAATGCTAATACTCTCTCTTGATACTTATTATAAGAGTACAGATATGTCAGTCAACACATACTCGATACGGGAAGATTGGGAAGATGAGGAGAGAGAGAGAAAATATTTTCTATTGTGTTTTATAGGATATGAGAAATAATAGAGGGAAAAAAACTATGAAAAATAGCGTTGCAGTCTAATATAAAAATAAGGAAACCTTTTTTTAGACTTGAGAGACGATTTCAGCCTGAAAATGTGGCCCCTCTTTCCTGCTCGTCGTCTCTTTTTTCCTGTCAAAGTGGAGATGTTGACAGTTTAGGATTTTTTTTCTGGAGGGCATTTTGTCAATGACGACACTAGCATGGATTGGACTAACAAAGTCTCTAAAGTAAACTGAACTGTTGAGCAAAAAGTATAGTAAGTCAGCATCTTGTTGGTGAAGTCGACTCTCTCTCTCTCTTTCGAGAGTTATATATACAAGAGAGAGAGACTTTGAGAGTGGAAAGAAAATTGAAGTTTTTGCAAGCTTATACTTTCCATCAGCCAATCTACCCTTATCCCTATCCCTTTGTGTATGTCTATAGTGGTGATGGCTGGAACAGGATTATCTATCCATGGCTTCCGTCCTCTATCAGTACTGTATGGGGTGTACATATAAAACCAATCTTTAGTTGAGTTTTCTTATTGCCATTGTCATGTATATTCTACGCACTGTCTCCATATAGTTGATGGTGTACAGATACTTGTTATATGGGAAAAAAGACTCTAAAGAAATATCCGAGAGGGTGAGGACTAACTCATCCTCGCCGTCGAAACAAAATGAAAATCATTTTTGTTTCGACCCAAAAAAAAATCCCCCTCTCTCTCTCTCCTTAAATCCGCCCATCGCTTTTGTACGTCCGTCAAGTCAGTAAGTGTGTTGTCCCACTGGATTTTCTATCCCTTTTTATTACCTGCTGCCTCTGCTGTCTTCAGTTTTGTCTTGAGTTCCTCACTCTTGTCTGCAACTTTTATTTTTCTCAGATCTTTATCGTTTCTCTCCCCCCCTCTATTCCATTGCCTTGTCCTTTTTTCCTCTTTTTTTGTGTACCATTATAAAATACCCATCTTTTGCAAATCCTTAAGATTTCATCTCTCTCTCTCTCTCTCTCTATGTTCCTCATCTCGTCTCTTCCTTTTTTTTAGTAAAACGTTACAGTTGGTTTTTTTGTCTTTGTTTCTAAAAATAAAAAAATAATTCAAGATTCTATTTGAGCAAACGCACACAAATTTATTTTGTCATGAAAAGCTTTATAAGTTCAATGCTTTGACATGGCCTACAGTCCTGATCCTGACTCATCCTTTTTCTGTTCATTAATTAAAAATAAGGGTCACGCCACACTACTAGTTACAAGTGGTTTTTCTTTGTTGAGAGAAAAAAAACTTGAATTCAATTAAACTGACAATTAGGTTATGGCATTGGATGGTTCTACATTTGAAAAAAGTGAGGGGTTGAAAGAGAACTTTTAATTTTTTTGACTTTTGTATTCCGGTTGTCAAAAAAAATTAATATTATTCCAACACATTGACTAATTAGTTGTGACATTAACTGTCATGAACAGATTTTTATCCATGAAATATTTTATAGAAAATATAGCCAACTGTACTCGTACTCGTACACTGCACAGCGTATCTGATACAGATTGTGTACGTGGGAATATGTAACTCCATAATTCTTTATCAGTTTTTTGTGCTCAGTAGAACTAATCTGATTTTGTAGAAAAAAAACAATATTAAGAAAAAACATTAAAGGCTTGTGACAAAACTTGATTGGTTTGACTTGATAGTTATGGAAGGAAGGGCACTGCCTGTCCTACCGATATTTGTGTGTTAGTTCTGTTTAGTGTTATTTTGTTTTTTTTGGAGAACTTGATGCTCGTTCCATGTGAACGCTTGTCATGGTCATGGACTTTTTGGACTCGTGGAGAGACACAGAGATGTGGAAAAGTGGTCTGTGTCTAAATGGGCTAAAACAAAAGTTGTTCTTTTGTACAATAAAATAAAACACTATCTAATGACAATCTTTTTTTTCTCTCTCTCTCTCTCTCTCTTGGATAGACATTTGGCCAGAAATCCATTCATCTGTGACTGTCGCCTTCGATGGCTTTCAGAGTTTTTGCACCTCAACCCCATTGAGACTTCAGGAGCGAGATGTGAGGCACCAAAAAGGATGCAACGGAAGAGACTCGCCTCTTTTGGAGAAGACAAGATGAAATGTATGACATAATTATTTTAACTAATAATCTTACCATGAATAAAAATATCTTTTCAACTGTGTAGGTACATGCTATATGAATGTGCCTAATATAATAAATAAAAAGAAAATGCTAACAAGTGTCTCTTTGTTTATACTTGTAGGTGACGGTGAAGAAAGCAAGAATTGGGTTGATGAATGTATGGATACAAAATGTCCCGTGGGTTGTGTCTGTGAAGGGTCATCGGTAGACTGTTCGAACAAAGGACTCCGGGAGGTTCCTCAAGATATACCAGAGCATGTCACTTATTTGTAAGTAGTCTCTTGTTCTCATTCTAACCATCTTATGTACAAGCCCACGGCCAAGGAGACGAGAAAAAATTGGATAGGGACAAAACTGGACACAATGTATAATACGTGTGGTGTAATACATACGTAAAATATGTCTCTGTAGAGAGAGAGAGAGAGAGAGAGCGTTAGTGTTTTTATTTGAGAGATAGACTAAAGGAGACACCCGTCATTCCTTCCAATTAAATTGAAAAGCGTGAAAACGTAACGAGGAAAAGAATGCTCACAGCCTGCTCGCCTATTAGCGTTTCTGTCATGTATAATATAGGGATTGTGGGACCCAAATAAAAATTATTTCCACTATTCATTTTGGTTCCTCTTTAAACTTTTTTTTTTCTCCATCTCCACCACAATTCTCATTTGGTGGTACCCCCTTCAAGAGTTTTAGGAGAGTGAGGCCCTTGGTGGAATATCTCTTGTTCTTTGTACCAAAAAACATGAAAGACTTTTATTCATTCCTAGGACCAGTTCTAAAAATGTATGTACATACACATTTAGCTATTCTTATACATGCGTGTCATGTGAAGCGATTCTCTTACATATTTTGAAAGTTTATAGAGGCATGTATAATTCTATTTTGAACATATGTACCTTTACTACAGATATGTATTTATACACCTCCAGTTGATCTCTACAGATATGTTCCCACATATACACACAGTTTTAAGTATGTGTGTCTTGTATTTTTGTCTCGTGTTTTATTTTAAAGGGATCAAGGGAGACTCAGAGGGTGGTAGAATCCTCTAGTTTGTGACCCTAAATAACCTCAAATGCTAGAATGAGATTTTTTTTCTAACGACTTGTGCCGTGATGACAGAATAGGGTATATAAATCGTGCTGAATTTTCAATTAAATCTCTCTCTCTCTCCTTCTTTCGGGGGGACCTTTCTTTATATTTTCAGAAACTTGTCCGGGAATGACTTGAATCGAGTTCGAAATGGTTGGACCAATCTTTTACCTCATTTGCAAAAGTTAGACTTGACGAGGAATCGTATTTCAGCTATTGAAGATGGAGCATTTCGTGGTATCCAGACTTTACTTGAATTGTAAGTTTTTTTATGTAAACACACACACACTTTTTTATTATTTACTGATGTTATAACTAGTTTAAATTACTTATTATAAAATAATGGGAAAAAAACGTTTTTAGAAAGTAATTCATGAAGAAAAACATATTTTCTATTTTCTCCTCCTCCTCATTCTCAGAAATGAAATTGAACAATGGGCGTTGATATTGCATCAAGTGTACACGTAGAAAGAGAAAACTTTGGAGAAAGTTAAAAATAAAAATGGAAGAATAGAATGTTGAGTTGTTTTATTGAATTAAAGCTAATTGTAAAAAAGTGATGTTGGGAAATACTTATCTCACACAATGTACATATCAACTCATGTGTGAGAGACAGAGAGCTAAGTTGCATATAAACTGGGTGAGGTCCTTTGAGTTTTTTTCTTTCACAAAAGAACAAGAAAAAAAGGGGATGAATAAATCTGTGTGAATAATTTACCTGTTCCAAATGGAGAAAGAAAAAGTTTTCTCGTTTTCTCAAAACTTTTTTTTCCCCTTTCTCCATATTATGAGCAGCCTAGTATGTACACTAGAGAGAGAATAGGGTAAAAAAAGAATAGGACAAGATACTCGTACTCACTTTAGATTGTGCCATCTCTTTCACCGAGTCTTTTACCTTTTTTCCATGTGTATTTTTCTAACACCACCACCAACCACTGACTATTATTATGTATGACGGTGAAGCCAAGTTAAAAGGGAAAAAAAGTGTGCTTGATTCAACCCCCAAAAAAACAATTTCAATCTATCTTTTTCATTAAGCGCATACTTTTCTTAGTCAATTTGTGTGACTCCTAAGTTGTAACCCCCCTCCATTTATTTTTAACACTATTCCTTGTACTCAGAGTGAATGTAGTGAGTCAAAAATAATGTAGTGGATGTGTATAATAAAGAAAGTTTTTTTTTCCCTTTTCTCTTTCTTGCTTTCTCCCCCCCTACAAAAGTTCTTGTATGTAGAAAATATAATGAAAATGAAGAATAGGATGTTCAAGATTGCAACTTTTTTTATTTCATGACGACACTTTCTCTCTCCCCCAAAGGGAAAACCTTTTCTCTTTCTCTTTCTTTCTCTGGCTATCACATTTTATGTTAATTAATTATGCAGTTTAATGGCGAGGAATCCTGCTGATAGGCTGATGCTGAGAGAACTTGAAATATAATTAAATATCTGTTATAACATTACTAGTTGGAGTTTGAGGATGGGGAAACCACAAGATATGATTTTTTTTGTATTGTAAAATTAGACTATAAAACTACAATTATTTAATTAAAATTAAATTTTAACTTTATACCTCGTAGTCTGTATAATGATTTTAATATGAATTTTAATTGTAATTTTTTTAAAAAATTATAGAAACTTGGCTGGGAACAAATTGAAGGAAATCAATAACAAAATGTTTGTTGGACTGACTCATCTCAAAAGTTTGTAAGTATCCTCTTCAATTTTTTTAACTGATTACTGTCACTCTGTCTCAATGTTTCTTTTCCACATAATGCAAGTTGACGGGACAGAGAGATGTTCAAATGTACAAATTTGAACGGGAACCATCTGCTCCCTCAACCATGTGCTAACTCCACTCTCTTACTCTACATTAGTAGTACATTTCTTCCATGTGTGTCTGTTTTTTCCTTTGTAATATGTATTTATATATTATTGTATAGATAAAATGAATTTATTTTTATGTTTTCAAATTGATCTTCTAATGTTAGCTTGTACCTCATCTTAAATCTCTCTCTCTCTCTCTCTCTTTTATACACTAAACTAGTGTATCTGTACACTATTCTTTATCTCTGTGCTCAATTTCTTAGTTTCGTTTTTTTTGTACAAGTGATACTCTAATATGAGGATAATACACTATATATTAGATACTGATTTGGAATTGGATAGCCATGTGTAGACAAGAGAGAGAGAGAGAAAGTGTGTGGGTTCAAATAAAGTGAAATATAAAACTCTGAGTTGAAACGGCTTGCTCCAGCTCCAAAAACATTAGAAAACGACGATTCTTTAAAGATTTTTTCCCTCTCTCTCCCTCTCTCTTTCTTTTTGCTCCGCTTATATGGATCGAGTTTTTGCTAAATCGCTTGTGATGGAAATGGGCTATAGAGTAAAAGAGTAGCTAAAAGGTTGAATAGCATTTTTTTTTATTTTCTAGATCTCTGGCGGACAACCAGATAACGTGTATCATGCCTGGATCCTTTGACATGCCGAATCTGCAATCTATGTAAGTCATCCCTCTTTTTTTAAACCATAAAACAAGTAAGATACATGTATATATATAGACAGTATACTGTCTATATATATACAGAGATAGATATACAAACAAACACTACACCGAAACACCGACATATATATTTATGGTCCATGTACTTGTTCTTCTTGGAAATCTTGTTTGCTGGGTGGATTTATTGAAGAATTAAATCCCCTTCTTTTTTTGCTTCATCTTCTTCTTCTGTTGTAGACACAAGAGGCTAAGGTAAATAAGATTTTTTGCATATATAAAGGACATGGGTAGACATATAGATAGTACGGAGATGAATACCACATAAAATTTCGGAAATAGTGCCTTTTTTTGCATTTCCAGTTCCAGTTCTACTTCCCCCCATCAATTTTTTTTCTCCTCTTGCTTTCTTTTCAGAGGCAAAGGAATCGCATTAAGAAATGGAGAGACACACACACACAAACACACATGTACATCATTAATTTCTATTCGAGTGGAAAGGAAATGGACGATTCTGTTTTTTCTTGTATTTTTTTCTATATATACGTGTTTTTTTCATCTAGGTACTTTCATCTATTTCACCAATAATCTTTTTCTATTGAAAGGCTATAGAATGGCATGTGGAGAGAAATAGAGGACTGCCAACTTTAGAGAATTATTTATTTCCCATCATTTCTTTTTGTGGAGTCATTCTACTGTTTAAGAATGTTGAAATTGACATGGATTGTCCTTGTTTCAGCACATTTTCATTGATTTTTTGTCAATCCTTGAACTTTCACTTTGTTCCTTTCTTGTACAAGAAACCATTCTATTACGTATAGACACTGTACATGTATTTTTATATATGCAAAAAAAAAGTTTTGGGGTTTGCAAATTATCTATTTTGAAATAATTTGATACTAAAAATAGGAGAACGTTAAATTTAGTCATTTGATGACCAATTGAAAATTCAAACGGCGTTCTAACTGCTTGTCTTAAAAGGAAAAGACATGTTTTCAATTTTCATTTAATATTTTCACAAGTCTATTAAAAAAAGAAAGTTTGATGAAAAGCGGAAAGAAAGGTTAACGTTTTTGACGATTAATTACATTGTAGATGCTAATTTTAATGACAGGGGAAGCTGAAATAATAACTTGACTCTATCTTTGTATATTTTATGAGTTTATCAGGATATACACATACCCACTTACTCATAGGGAGCTTTCTCCTGGAGAAAGGATTAAGAAAGAGGGAGAAAGAGAGTGTGGGGGATAGATGGGGAGGAGTGTTTTGGATACTGAATCAAATTTTAAAAGAGTAGAAGATGAAGCTCCAAAAAAAGAGGGGGGAAAGGTGTTTCTTTTTGAAACAAGTTGAGTTTTGGGGCATCACTCAACTATTATATTAAGATGTAGTCAATGTCTATGAGAAAAGTTTTCCTATTTTCTTTCCCTTTCTTCGACATTCAAAACAGAGAGAGAGAGAGAGAGAAAGTAGGATAGAAAAGTGAAAGCTCCCTGTCCTCACTCTCTCTCCCTCCTCCCCCACTCGCTGCTGTACATTGTAAAAGAGGAAAGAGACAAAGACGATGAAGAAATGAATAAGAGAGAGAGTGTGTGTGTATAGTAAGTAGGAAGATGATGGAGAATTAATTGTTGAACGACATTGTTTGCAAAGGCTTCCTTCCATGAACCAAGTTATTGCTTTTTAATTAATTAGAAAGAAATGAGCAGGGGTACTATGCTCCACTTGACTCGCTTTCTCTTCCTGTGTGTCTGCTGCGTCCCCTCTCTCTCTTGTATACTTAATATGTATTGAATCAATCTCATCTTCCTCCTCGGATCCTCCGGCAGAATCCAATTACATATTAGTCCATGTCTCCTTTTTTCCTTTAGGTCACCATCCATCTCTTTCCCTGTATTTCAAAATTTATAGATGGATATTGTACACACACACACAACTTGATCGAATCACTATTATGTATATATATATTGTATAATAAACTCCCAAGAGACAAAACTTGTCTCTAATGTGAATGTAGTCGTTGGCATGGGTCTGGATTCCCCCCAAAAAAATTTCATTTGAAATGTATACAATGCATATAAAACGAGGTGCTGTCTCTCTCTCTCTCTGTTCTAAGAGAAAAGAGAAGGGGGAAGATAAAACTAAAGCGAGGTGGCTAGAGGGAAAGTTTTTCTCTCTTCTTTCTCTTTCTATGGTCTGTATTTGAAATCACTTGAAATTCAACCAAGTTTTTTTTGATGGTCCAAAACTCGTCTCTTCTTTTTTCTACATGGAGACTTGAGTGTGGAGGAGGAGGAGGAAGATGACGAAAGAGTAGTCATGATTAGCTTCAAAAGGTTAGAACATTGACAGTAACAGTAAAAAGAAGAGAGAGAGAGAGAGAAAGTAAGAGTAAGAGGGTGAATTGGAAAACCGGAAGCTTTTCAGCCTTGTGCAACTTTCCTTTTTATGTCCGTGTGAGTTTGTGCGTGCACACAGGAAAGGAAACTGATTTTGGTTTATAGTGTTAAGTGCTCGCCTTGATTGTATCTTTTGTACCAAAGAGGAGCCAAAGTAGGGAGGAAGGTAATTTATGTGATGTGCTACAAAGAAATCACTATGGGATCGATAAGCCTAATAGAGGCCATTTGTTGGCAACAGTATGGTTAGCCAGAATTCTTTACTTTTTTTTGTATACCTACGACTGTCTATGGGGAGAAATCTTTGTGAAAGAGAAAAGAGGAGAAAGCTAAAGAATTTTTGCACCATACATTTTCACCAAGAAAAAAAAAACTTTTGCACAAGCTTTCTCTCTACTATTTCTATTGACTTGCTCTTTTTATTATATATTTCATTTCACTTGAATTGATGGCAATGTTTTTTACAATTGCACAAAAAAAAAGTATTGAAATTTCTAGCAGTGACAAGAGTAAGAGACGAAAGGTAAAAATTTGACAAAAAATCACGTACACATTTTGACCCATGAATTTCACTGTGGCTGTTTAGTATAAAAAAGAGAAAGTGTATTGATTGTTAGGGAATAAAAAAAGAGGAGAATTTCCTGTCAGGAAGTAAAAAAGGAAGGGATGTCGATTGATAGAGAGGAAGTAATAGAGAAAGGAGAGAGATAGACAGTCGGTCGATGCCTGTTGAAGTGAGAAGGAGGTTTTTTTCTCATGTTTGGGGGGTTTGTACTACGTACGTTGAATGACTTCATCAGATTCTATCCACTGTAATTTTAGCTTCTCATTCCGGACATCTTCAATCTCTTCTCGATAGACGTATCTCTTGGGGGTATAGGTAGGCATGATTACGTGTATACAATCCAATCCTCTTTTTTTCTTCAGGGGGAAATACGTACATCACATCAAATGAACCACAAGTTCTCATGGACTTACCATCATTGAGTGGGTCTTGAATTAACAACAAATATTGTGGACCGTCTTGTAATGTGTCTATAGATACTAGAATTTTAGTATCTAGTAAAAATATACGTGAATACATTTACATATTGGTCCCACTTTATGCATCATTCGAATTTTTTTTATTGATATGATTTCTTTTATATGAAGTGTGTAGTGTTTAAATTTGCATATAAATAGTGAAAAAAATATATTTAATTATGAAAATTATTTTTTTGTAGGGATTTGGAAGGAAACGCACTAATTTGTAACTGTCACCTACAATGGTTTGGTGCTTGGCTTCGTCGTGAAGAATTACTCTTGACTTCAGAGGGACCCAAATGTCATGCTCCACTTCGACACAAAGATTATCTCATCCGAAATCTCCCATCTCATGAATTCCGTTGTACAAGTAAGTTGTAATTTTCTTTTATATTCAATTTTTAAAATAGAATCTACATGTACACATACACTTTGTAAATTTACAAAGTGCTCAAGTTTTACTTATGAAGCTATAAATAATAAAATTGTAAACTTACAAAGAGTTTTTTTAGTGTCTTGTGACTTGTATAGTTTATATATTGTGAAGTTAATCATTGTCTATTACATTTACGTGTAAAAAGTTTGTGGAAAGTTAACCACATGAATTTATCATGAGGCTTGGAGTAGAACAAGAAATCTTCACTAATCCTCATAATGTTCAATATGTACTAAAACTTGCTCTTTGTTCTCAGAGATGAGGAAACTGTTCATTTAATTTTCGAGGAAATCTATGAGACTTGGAGTTTTTTTTGCAAATTGACTCTAATGGCTGTAATATTTATGATTTATTTTTAGGTGATGATAAGGGCTGCTTGGGACAAGAATACTGTCCAAGTCAATGTAATTGCACGGGAACTGTGGGTAAGCTTTTTTTGTCTTTTTCCTCACAAGAATTCTATTATAAAAGATAAAATCCTTTCAAAAATAAATGGCCAGTCTATAAAAAGACAATTTAGTTAACTGACATTGTCACAGAGTGTATATATATCTAATATACTTTTTTGTGTTTTCTCTTTTTTCAAAAAAGTTTGGTGTAGTAGAGCAAAGTTGAGAGAAATTCCTAGTGGAATTCCGGCTGAGACGTCCGAACTTTATTTGGACGTCAATGAAATTCAGAGGTATTTATTATTGTAAAATAAATTGATATTTAATTTGTGTTTTAAAAATAGTTGTATTTATGCCCATTATGATTATTTATCATTTCAGGATAGACTTGGATCGTCTTGGTCATCTTAAACATCTGACCAAATTGTTCGTACATTTTATTTTATATTTATTTATATGTACATACCTTTAAAACTTTCTCCAAAGACATGACCTGAAATTATGATGACACTTTCCTTTCTATTTTTGACTTGTTTCTCTTCTCAAAGTTAAAAAAGATGACGTCCATGTTACTTGAAAAAGTTTATTTTTCTTATCTGTAGGGACTTGAGCAACAATCAAATCACCATGCTGTCAAATTTAACCTTTGCAAATCTCACAAAACTGTCAACCTTGTGAGTCAATAATATTTATGTATTTAATATCACAAATAATATTTTCCAAAAATTGTGAACGAATTTAATTAATTGGCAATATTTAATAGGATCATAAGCTACAACAAACTTCAATGCATTGAAAGAGATGCTTTGGCTGGTCTTAGTTCTTTGAGGATTTTGTAAGTTATTTTTTTATTATTTATTTCTATTGTCTTTAAATCCATTTTTAAAATCATTTTTTCTGCGTACAGGTCGGTACATGCAAATGACATTTCCATGATATCCGAAGGAACTTTTAGAGATTTGCGATCCATCACACATTTGTAAGTTTTCTATTATATTCATCTGATATTTATTGTATTGTACACCACATAAATAATTAAAATGAAACCAAAATAGTTTTTGTTAATTTGTAACAATTCCGCTTTTGTCTAACAATTAGGGCATTGGGAGGAAATCCATTATTCTGTGACTGTGCATTGAAATGGCTTGCGGACTGGGTAAAACGAGATTTCTTGGAACCAGGTTTGACTTCATACATTTATTCAATTTCTCTTTAACAAAATTGTGCATGTGCTACTTTTCCATATGCATCTTGTTCATGTTAATCACAATGTTTTAATTAGTGGTCGCTAATTAATTGGGTTTGATTGATAGGAATTGCTCGTTGTAATGAACCAGAGTCCATGAAGAACAAACTTCTTTTGACTACTCCCCCAGGATCCTTTGAGTGCACTGGTAAAAAATTACATAAAACTTTTTCAAATGATTATTTCTCTCTCTGTATCTGTAAATAATGACATACTTAAAAGTTCCAATCAATTTCCATTTTTCTCTGTGTCATTTTAACTTGGACAACCTTCTCAGTTGTCACCTCCACAAAATTTAACGAGAATATTTACCACACACACAAAATTTCAAACATTCTCACATTTCAATAAATTCTTCCTTCCACATCTCTCATATCAAGAGAGAGACTATTATTTCGCAACGAATCATTTTGTATAATTTACAAATGGGAAAATGCTGAATAATGAGATGAATAAAAGATAAAAGAAAACATGTGTTTTATTATTTTCTCTCTCTCTCTCTAGATAATATTCCTCCAGATATCAAAGCAAAATGTGATTCTTGCTTCACCTTCCCTTGTTCCAACGGAGCTGTATGTAAATCTCTCCCCAATAAAGACTACAGTTGTCAGTGCTCACCTGGCTATCATGGTAACCATTATTTCAAAATACTTTCCCCATATAAAAGAGAAAGTATTTATAAATTTTACTATAAATAGGTCGACATTGTGAACAAATCATTGATGCTTGTTACGGCCAACCATGTACCAATGGAGGAACTTGTAAAGTTTTGGAGGAAGGGCGATTTAGGTAAATCCTTGAGGGAGCATTGCATCACTATTGTCCATTGTCTAAATATAATTTCATTGTGTCTCAAGAACCTATAAAAGTTTGGGAAAAAAACTTTGTTTAACTTTTCCCTTTTGTTGCAATGCGTTTTTTAGCTGCTCTTGTCCCTTGGGATTTGTTGGACATCGTTGTGAAATAAATGCTGATGATTGTCCAGTACCCAATAAATGTATGAATGGTGGAGTGTGTATTGATAGAATCAATGGATATCATTGTGAATGTAGTAAAGGTACTTTAAAAAATTTTTAAATTATTTTTAAATTAATTAGATTGACATTTAAAAATTAAATTGTTATAATTTAAATTTTTTTAGGCTTCACTGGAGAATATTGTGAGACAAAGATACCATTCTGTACAAAAGAATATTATCCGTGTGTCAACAATGGAAAATGTATTGATCACTATACACACTACACATGTGAATGTCCTGTTGGATTCAGGTAAAATATTCAATTAAGGAGAGACTGTCATAAAAATAAAACAAAAATAAATTATTAAAATGATGAACGTGCCTGGGGTTGAATTCTTACACCTTTTTTTCATTTTTAACAGTGGAGAGAATTGTACGGAGAATCTAGATGACTGTTTGAATCACATGTGTCAGGTATGTACAAGAGTAAACAAATTCAATAGTTTTCTCTCCTTTCTCCATTTAAACTCCCACACAATGGCCCTACACTGCTGTGTAGACCATATTCCCTTGTGGGGTTGTGTAAATTGAGTGAGGAGTTTGTGTGATGATGAAGTGTGAATTCAATGTGTGTTTTTTTTTCTCTCTTCCCCGTAGAATGGAGGGACGTGTGTGGATGGAATCAATGAGTACAGTTGTCGATGTACAGAAGAATTCAGTGGACGTTACTGTGAAGTGATTCCCAGCGTCTCAATGCTTTATCCAAAGACTTCTCCATGTCAGGATAATGACTGTGTTCATGGATTCTGCTTTCTTCCTCCAGACTCATCCGATTATACATGTAAATGTACACCCGGGTATTCAGGTGATTTTGACACGGCCTCTCTCTCTATTTTCACTTGAATCAATAATTTATAGAATGATTCCCTCCTCTCTTCCGGGGTAATAAAAACTGTACTGTGCTGTATGTACATACTCGTACGGAAAAGTACATGGCGGTTTTTTACTCCAAAGTAGAATAAAATTACAATACCAAAAGAATGGAGGGTGAAGAAAAGAAAGAAGGAGTAATGGGTTTAAAATTTTAAACAATTCTTTTTTTTATCTACTTTTTCTCTCTCTCGACGTGTAGGAAAGAAATGTGAAATGTGGACGAGTATCAGTATAGGAAGCAATGGAAGTTGGGTGGAGTTGGAACCTCTTCGAACAAAACCTGAAGCCAATATTACAATGGTCTTGTCCACAACAGAATTAAATGGAATACTTTTGTATAATGGAGACACACAACATATTGCTGTGGAATTATTTTTGGGGCGTATTCGAATCAGTTATGATGTGGGTAATTATCCTGCCTCAACTATGTACAGGTGAAATAAATAAATTATGAGCATCAGTGTATTTACGATATAACGGAGAGAATGGGAGTAAGAAATTAAATGAGTTTTAAAAATAATTTTTAATTGTTTTATAATTAATTACAGCTACGAAATGATTGCTGATGGGGAAGAACATACTGTTGAGTTGTTAGCAGTAAAGAAAAATTTTACAATGAGAGTTGATGGAGGGAAGGCAAGGTCTATTATCAATGATGGTGACAAAGACTCTTTGAAACTTACCACTCCATTGTTTATTGGAGGCTTACCACCCACAACGGCTGCATCTGCATTAAATCTTTGGCATCTTCGAAATAGTACATCTTTCCATGGTGAGTTTTCATTCTTTTAAAAATATTTGGGTCGTGGGTACAATACACGTAAGAATAAGAAACAAAGTATTTTTCAAGGTGAACATTAAAATCCATTTTATTTTTAAAATGTTTTCCTTTCCTATGCTTTGTTGACACAATGAGAGAGGGAAAGATTTATGATATTTATGTATTTTGTGGACAGGTTGCTTATCAATGGTGTCGATCAATGGCAAGAGAGTGGACTATGCTAATGCTAAGAGACAACTTGGAATTTTACCTGGTTGTGCTGCAGTTCAAGATGAGGAGCCCATCAATGGGAAGGATGCAAGTGCGGCTCAAGTACAGTCAACATTAAGTACCAAAGTCGTGAAGGAAACCAAAGATGTTTGTAAAGACCACAGATGTAAAAATGGACGTTGTATTCCCGCTAAGAATGGCAAGGACTATACATGTCGATGCATGCCTGGATTTGGTATGTCCATATAATAATATACAGTATAAAATAATATTAATTAATATTTGTATTTTTAATAAATTATTTTTTTAATTATCAACAGGTGGTCGATTTTGTGAAGAAGGTATGGACAATTTTTTTATTAAAATAAATTGAGAATTAATTAATTAAATAAATGTAATAAATATTGTTTATTTTATATACAGCACCAACATGCAAAAAGGAACAATACAAAGACTACCACACAGAGCACGGATGTCGCTCAAGAAGACCATTAAAAATAGCTGCATGTGTTGGAAGTTGTGGGGATACATGTTGCATAGCCAAACGGTCAAAGAGACGTCGAGTTAGATTAATTTGCAATGATGGCACGCGTTATACCAAAGATGTTGAAATAATAAAAAAATGTAGCTGTAGTAAACGCTGCTACTAAAACATTTATAGTCTTATCCCCCTCCCAAAAAAAGTTTAATTGTAATTACAAAACTTAAATATTATTAATATTACATGACGGTTTTAAAAAAAATGTTGAAAATCCCAACAAAAAAATTTGTTTCAGTTTGTCTGTGTGTTCTTTATATAAAATTGAGAAAGTCTTGAAAAAAAATGACAGACTGTTCGCCTCTCGTTCTCGTTTTCAATACTAAAATTAAATGAACTTTTAAAGTAAAGTATTGAGCAAAAACAAAATGTTGTAAAATTTTGAACAAAAAGAAATGGTAAAAATGTGAAAGGGAAAAGAGAGACTCTTTCTCTCTCTTTCACGTATAAAAAATAAATATATGACGTTAATCGTAAAATGCTTATTACAGATAAATACTTTTTATGTATATAAGTATTAGAGTAAAATTGACAAAAAGTTTTTATTTAAACTTGGATAATTACAAATTAATTATTATTTTATGTTTAATGTTAGTGTATTTGTGTGTATGTACCTATGTGCGTATTAGTTTATAGAAAACCGGTGAAAATGAGATTTCAAGCCTGAAATGATTACATGATATAAAAAATTAAATTAAGATGCGACATTATTATTTTACATTACTTAAGTTTATAAAAATAAATGTAAAAAAAAATATTCACAGTACACACACTATGAAAAGTCCTATGATATCTGTCCAATATAAATGTACACACAATTGTGAAGATTTTAATAGTAAAATCACAACATGTAGATGAATTCTTGTTATGTGCTTCAAAAAAAGCTTATAGTACTACATACATACACATTGTATTTAAATGGCTTTCAAGAACGTCACATTACATTTTAAATATTACATTTAAAAAATAATTATTTACTTAATGAATGAAACAAAAACTAGGCAATCATTGTTTATTTGTAGTCAAGTGTAATGAATATAACGTGCAACTTTTTTTTTGGTATTGTCAAAAATAATCAAAAGAATATTTATTTATACAGAGCCAACCATTCTTAATTTAATTACGAACATAAATGTATTTTATAATTTATAGTCTGTACAACCTAATTTTTTTACCTTGCCAAAATACAAAATTCTCTTCATCTTCTTGGATGCTATTCACTCAAAAACACTTTTTTTTTAAAAAAAATGTTTTCTTGTAGATATGAGACTTGAAATTAAAATGTTTAATGTAAAATTTTTGAAATATATTACATTATAGTAAATGGGCGTAAAAAATTAAGGCAGGAGCGCATGATGCTAAAAAAAATTATGTATAAATGATAAATGTTTTACTACAAATTTAATTGTTGACGTATAAAGTCATCTTTTAGTTAAATAGAATTAAAATATTAAGATTTGGATGAGAATCTTTTTGGTTTCATCATCAAAGAAAGAAATGAAAGTGGATTATAAAATGTTTTACAATTAAATGTTCTTGTGAATATATAATTATTACTTAAACACGTACATATTAAATATATTTGTAGAGTAGAGAAAATATATTGACAAAATTAGCTTTTGTAATAAATATTACAATTTAAATATACTCGATATACATTTAATATAAATATTATACAAGTAGCTTTGATGTTTTTTTCTACAGACATTAGAGACATGAAGAAGAGGACATCCTAGTTAAATATGTTATTATTTCTATCATTGATATGATGATAATAATTAATAAACAACTTTGACAATGTATAGACATAAAAAAAAGGAAAAATAAAAACTTGATATTTCTGGTTGCAATTTTTAAAAAAAGGAAATAAATGGTGTTCATGGGTTTGAGGAAAAAAAATATTTACACATGTGTACAAATTACCCTTTACGTTCGCATGTAATTAAAAAAATTATTATTAATTAAATCATAGTAAATATATATGAATATCATGTTATTATTTATAATTTCTATTTAATTGTAATGAGTATTAATGATGGAGAGAAAAATAGAGATTAATCCCATTTTGCGTTGACACACTCATATTATTATTAAATATGGTCACTTGAAATTTTTTGTTTATTGCAATTATAATTATTTTATGAGTTGAGTTTTAATCATGAATTTGTTATTCATTTTTTTGTCCCCCTTTTGTTTCTTAAGGTATGCGTACGAAAGCTCTATATATTATTGTCTCTTGATATTGATTATATTGATGAAACAAAAATAAAGAAGAATTATAATCTACTTAAAAATCAAAATTATATTTCTCAGATTTAAAACTTTTTCATCGTTAAAAAAATCTTCAGGCAAAGAAAAACAATCAAATTCATTTAAAAGGCGTTTTTGCATTAAGGAGCAAAATCTTTGGTAAAGATTGTGTGGAATAAATTGCATAGCATTTAATAATAAATAAATAAGAACAATTTACAAACGTTACTTCCATGCAAACGTTTCACCGTTTCAGTTCACTCTCTGGAAGCATCTTCTGCACCCCCTCTTAGTGGTTCCTACAATTGCCCAAAATGGGGGACCAAAAACTAAGGTTGAGCTGCATGAGGTGGCAGGCAGAACTTTGAATTGGTTCTACGACAACTTTTCTCTCCCTCTCTCTCTCTGTGGTGAAAGTCCTTTGCTTTGTCTCATGTAGTTGCCAACTGAAAAATTAAGGGGGTAGAAGTACTCTATGGACTTGAATCAAGTCATCAAGTCACTTGATGTATCTGAAATATTCAGATAGAATAAAATGAAATAAAGTAAGATGATGATCATGATACATTCATAAATAAGAGTAAGGTGAATGCTCTGTGGGACTGAAAGTCTTATTTCATCAACTTGCATTAATTACCTCCACCCACCCTTTTCCCTCTTCTTTGTTACTTTTAATGTATTGTTGTAGTGTATATAGATTTATTATGAAAGGTAGAATGGGCGATTGGAGATGATGTCTGACAAAATTATTTATTAGTTTGGTCAAAGTCTCCAACTAAATCTGCCATCTCTGTAGAAGCTAATCATGTAAATTCTGTGGGAAGAAGCTTTTGGAATAATAAGTAGAGAACAACAGGGGAAATTATTCCAACTTGATACGACTCATATCTACCCTTTTTAGCAACACTCTCTCTCTTGTGTGTATATACATAAATGTATGTTGAACACAACAAAAAGACAAGTTTATCAGTCTTGTAATATGTTGAGCATACTGATTCTACTCCTGTAAAATTTTATCCTCTACAATTATTTTCATGTGCATTGAGTTGTTTCTCTTACAATGTAATTTTATAATATTGAGAACTATTTTGAATTATAATATTAGTCACTTTATATCTCCCATTTTAATTTGAGAGCACACAAACAAAGAGAGAGGACATACAGCTGTCTATGCAAATAATTTACTAGGGGTAATTTTATTTTATTATACTGTATACACTATTCTAATTTTTTATCTTACATTTAAATCTTCAATTTCATACTCCATATTTACGGATACATGTACAGAGTACTTAAAATAATTTTATGATTAAAAATGAGCTCTAAATTTTTTTAATAAACATTATTTACAAGATAAAGTAAATTTTATTTTTAAAAAAATTACATTCTGTACAGATACAACAAACAATTTTTAAAAAGTATCATTAACTTTATAACAAGATTAGAGTGAATTACAAAATAAAATAAATGGACTTTACTTGTCCATTAAAAATAAAATGTAATGATGATGATATTTAAAAGCTTTTATATTTATCAACATTTTTCATCATTAAAATATACTTTTTACAGTACAGTAGCATGACAAGTTAAAAAAAAATTTCTTTTGTACAAAATGCAATTTAATTTCCTTTGGTCAACTTGCCGCTTATTAAACAGTGCAGATAATTAAGCTGTTGAAGTGTTCAGTAATAGTCAGAGCCTCAGAGAGTATCAAGACACAAAAAAGGAGGAAAGCTATCGTAATAAATGTTGAAGGGAATCTTTTGTGTTGTATTTAATTACAAAAAAGTATATAATAATATGTCTTGATTATGGTATAAAGGTAAGTATTAAAAAAGATAAATAATGTGTAATGTAATATTTATGATGATTATTGCAACTTGAATCTATTCACAAAAAAGGTGAGTAAAAAAGACCTGTCTTTTTTTTAATCTCTACAAATTTAAATTTTATATGGGAATATAAAATAAATCTGTAATATTATAAAAATAAATTATCATGAGACTCACAGTAGCTTTAATTATGTCATTAAATATAAACTTGTTGTATACGGACAGACAGAAGGAATTAAAATTTATAAAAAATTTAATTCAAAATGAACATGCCATTACACCACAATCCTCTCACACAAAATAAACTTCCAGGTAAGTGTACATTATAATACTTATAGAAGACGTTAACAAAACAAACAAAAATAAAAGAGATGAAATGAACACAGAGAAAAAAATTCTATTCAAAAAAAATCTTAATCTTTTGAAATCTTGTATCATATCTTGTACATGATATAAAAAGTATATTTTCCATTGTAGAAAAAGTTTAATAGGAATATGAGGAGCGGCGCTTGACTCTTTAAAAATTTGAAGAGAGAGCTGGAGGATATGATTCAATTTAATGTGAATGAATTAAAGTGTTAATCGTGCACAGATGTGGTTGTACAAAGATTAGATAATTCATTAGAGATAATTGGGCAAGTAATACTACAATTTTGTCCTCTAACACTATAACACAAAAGTTATGAATAGGTGAAATATCATTGAATAAGGTTCATTCACGGTGGTTGATATACAAAAACGGAGGAATTTTGATGGGTCTCCTCCTCTCTCATACACACACACACACAACTAAAGAAGGATTCAATGTAATGGAAGAGAGAGAGAGAAAGGGAGATGAAAAAAAATCTATAAACCAAAACTCGTTGACTCAACGGATTTTCGCGTTAATTTATTATGTGAGTGTGTTATGCAGCTGTACATACATATCATATATAGAAAGAGTCAACTCTATACATGTTTGTCATAGAGCCATTCATTGTATTTAATCTGGCAGGCCGTGACTATAATCCGTTTTACACAACTGGTCCAGGGTAATCTGTGTGCTCTATTAAGTGAGAGACTAACTGGTTAATCTATTGGTGCACATCTCCTCCAACAACCTCCCTTTCCTCCTTTTGTCTCTCTCTCTGATGACTTTGTCCTTAATAAGTAGTGAGTGTGAGCATATAAGCGTGTGTGGAGTGTCTTTCCATTTTGTCTCATGTTCACTTTTCTTCCAACAGCTAATTAATTCGCAGCTGGGAATGAAGTCACTGTCTTCCATGTATAGATATTACTCTCTAAATATGTGAACCAAATACTCCAGCCATTTTATATATATGGCTCCTACCCCTGTCTCCTACCATAGGAAATTTTCCATCATGTCCTAACACCATGTGAACAAGTTGAGTATAGAGTAAGTGAGTGTCTTCGTGATCATTTCAGTGAGAAGGAGTACAAGAGAGAGAGAGAGAGAGGGAAGGCTAATCTAAATGTAGAAATGATGATGGAGTTTGCACAATTCTGGATCCTACTCCCTCCCCCTCATCTTCTCTTCGTCTCTATGATTCTCTCTTCTTCTTTGCAATATATTCAGGTAATCAAGTGATGCTCTCTCTCTCTTTCTCGAGAACGTCGGCTTGACTGGTTTGGGCACAGCTGGTGCAAGAGAGAGAGAGAGAGTCCAGTATTTTATATGTAAACACATACCTCTATATGAATTACAGTTTATAGAGAGAGAGAGAGAAGAGTGTGTTACAGCATGTGAGAGATGCAGGTATACATGTTTCACTAATACTACTAATAGCTTCGCTAATTGGATTTTTATTAGTGATAAAGAATTGTAGAGCGTCATTTGTAGTCGACTTTTTGGTGTTTTGATGGATCTAACCAAGAGAGAGAAAATTTTTACTAAGAAAGAAGAAGAAAGCCTACGGCAATGGCTTCTGAATTGAATCTTTTTTAACCCCCAACTTTTTTTTAAATGCTTTTGTGTTCCAAACTGACAAGCCTAATTGAATGCACATTAAGTGAGGAGCATCATAAAAGAATATTAGAGTCATAAAGAGCCCATTGATCATAGCCACAATTCACCTCGTCCTCTGTATTCGTATAGAATACATTTCATAGCTTAGAGCCTTCATTCTTAATGGAGCTTCATCTTAACCATTTATGTCAACTGTGCACACTCAAGTCGTCTTATTTCTGTACTAATGCTCTACTACTAAATGATATCATAGTCACAGAACAACAAAAATACTGAACAACAGTCAACATTTTCAATGTCTCTCTCTCTCTATAATAACATCATCCCCATATGAAATAAAACTTGTCTTATTTTTTTCAAAATTCTATAGCCCATCAAGTTTATATCTGTAGCCACAAAAAAACATATGGAGTTTTATTTTGGAATAAGAAAATTATGACGATGATTACTTGCCATATTTTCTTTGCATGTAAGAATCTACAATTTCATGCCGGATACATAAAAAGAGAGGGGGAAGGTGGGGTATGAGATACAAAAGCACAATCACCGATTCCTTTTTTTCCACTTGTTCTTCTTCATCTTCGTCACCCAACAAGAGAGAGAGGGAGAGAAAGGGAAGAGTTTTTAAAAAAAATGCTAACGTAACTACAATGGAACTAACGTGACTCTTAATTTAAATTTATACTTGTACAAATTTTACTGTCCATGACACTATCTTGTTCCTTCTTCCTCTCAAAGCTTAATTATCTCTTTTCATCTCTTTTCAAGTCCAAAACACGACCATCAATGTTTACCATCTCATTTACTAATATTGCATCTCATTTTATTATTAATCCCTCCATCAAACTCTATTATAGCCTATGGCCTATACATATTAAATACCATTATCTCCTCTTATTCTGTAAAAAATGCACCACTATTTAAAAAAACCCCAACAATTCTCACAGTCACAGACTACCAACTGATCTCAGTAAATTCTTTCAATTGTTGTTGATAAATAAATGGCCATCTTTTCTTACTAATTCTGAAACTCATGATAAAAAAATTATTTTAACAATGAATATTTTCGTGAAGAATTTTCAAAAAAAAGAAAAGAATTCTCAAAAATCCACTAAACGATTGCCCACTCTCTCTCTGTCTCTAAAAAGTGGAAAGAAGGAGGGGAAAAAATGGAATATGCAATGAAAAGAAAGTATGTAAAATGAGAGAAGGAAAGAGAGAGAGAAAAAAAGTGTAAAAAAATGTTTATTGTAACTTTTTTTAGCACAGTGTGTTGTGTGCCCTCAAAACTAGAGAGCTAAAATGTCTTTATATACATACATGTACATACATATATGACTTTATTGTTTGGTGTGTTATAAGAGGGGAAAGATATAATTTGTTTATGGAATAAGTGTCTATATTTGTTATGTATCTCTACGACTACTAACACAAGGAGGAGATGGTGAGAGTGTATAGTATGTATTTCAAAAAATGGAGAGAGAGAGAGAGGTAATGTCATGATGGGTAGTTTGTATTCTTATACCATAAAGCCTCATGTCTGTATGTAGAATGTATACATTAAATGTAAACTTTTTTTTTAGACTGTAGAGAGAGAGAGAGAGGGATAGGAATGGGACAATGGAGAAATTGATAAAAATAAAGGTTTTGGCGGACGATCGTATGAGACACTTATGTCGAGATATAAAGGGGTGATGTGTTCAATGTGATATGAAGGGATTTGTCAGTGACTGGAGCATTTCAAAGTGAAACGACGACGACGACATGAGTTTTGTGTCTGTATAAGGTGAGTTGTAAAGCCGTGGAAATACACTGAGATCCAAAGCAGACAGAGAGAGAGAGAGAGAGAGTTTGTAAACTTTTTTGTGAGCGACTCACACAGAGATTTGAGTCCAGCACGGAGCGGTTGAATGCTGGAGACTGGCATTAGCATAGAAATTACATCGTGTCAGGGAGAAAGAGACTAAAGCCAAGGGAATATTTGCTAGTTGCAATGGTCCTCTCTCTCTCCTTTATAATGCCTCCACTTTCCCATATAAAACTACTCTCTCAACTGTTGTGTGGACCTCTACACTGAAGGGAGGAGAATGACTAGTGAGACGAGTGGACTGTGGGATGCAAAAAAATAGAAAAGAAAAAAAAAGCCCAGAGGAAATGAGCAACTTATGGTCAGAGAAGAGGAAGAGGAGGAGGGTAGAGAATCTCACCGGAACTCAAACAACCACACACACACTCTCCTCCACACCACAACTCAAATGAGAGAAAAATTACCCGTAGTGGGTAGTGAGAGAGAGAGAGAAAAAAGGCTGAGAGTCTCAAATGTTATCAAATCCTCATTAGCTAGCCCCTACAATCTCTCGAAAAGTTGAATCCCTCATCTCTCCAACGGCGTGATGCGATGTGCAACTTATGAAATGACCAAACAGACATCAGAAACGAGAAGAGGATGGACAGATTGCCTCTTCTTCCTCCTCCCTCCTGTTGTATTTATCTAGAGAGAGAGAGAGAGAGAGAGAAGATAGAAAAAAACACAGTTGGGTTTCAGAGAAAGTCTTCATGTTATTTTGTCTCTACTTTTTTTGAATCTTTTTCTAAAATATAATAGTAACAAGTTTATATACAGAGTCTAAAATTCTTTCTCGTACTTTCTCTTTCTCATTCTCCTCAATTTGTGTCAATTTCCATGCACATGTGATGACAAAACAAAAAAGCAAGGCTCTACCCCAACTGATGGCAAGAGAGAGAGAGAGAGAATATTTTGTAGACTCAACTTTTTATAATTTATTCTGTATTGTGTATAATGTAAAAAAGAAAAGAATGAAAAAAAGGGGATGGGTCATATAAAAAGATGGGAGAGAGAAAGTATAGGGATTGATAAGGTTTGTGGTTGAAAAAATTTGAATTTATCCTTTAAATTTCCCAAAAATTACTCACCTAATGGCCCCATTGGACTCTTTCATTATGGTGGAAAGGTTGTAGGGGCACAGATGTTGATTAGGTGATTTTTTCTCGTACATTACATTGCGTCAATACATGGCATTATTATGGAATGGAGGCACACACACACAGAGGAGAGAGGATGGAGAAGATGGGATAGGAAAGAAGAAAAGTATTGAAAGAATAGCAATATGGTATTCCGATACGGTAAAAGCCGTGAGTTTTGCCCCGTCACATTGAATGAAATGTGATAGAGACTCTAGAGAGGAACAGATGAAGGAGAGAGGCCACAAGTATGTAAATGCGACCCATGATGATCACGAATTGGTTGAGACGGTCTTCTTTCTCTCTCCCACAAACAATCATACCATGTGAGTGGTATAGAATAAGGAATATGGTAGAGACATAGAAGAGAGAAAAAAAACTAGATATAAAAAGTTGATGCTGAAAAATGATGTAGAGAATGTAATCAGATTGGAAAGGGATACTATAAGCATCTGTATCAACGTGAAATGTTTTGTGGTGGTTGGATGATGGTTGGATGGGAAGCCAATTGAACACGTGGGTGTGTGTGCATCTCTTTATAGATTTCATCTTGCCTCTCTGGTTGGCTAAAGGTAACCACCATCCAATATATATATAGACAGTACAATTTTTGTTTGAAATAGAATAAGAAGAAAAAAATGTCTTGGGATGGGAAGAAATGGCTGGTGGTCGGGTTGATTTTTTTTTGTTTGAGTCGTATTAATATTCTTGTGGCATATCTGAATGCGTGCTGTCCATGTAGTATTGCTTCGATTTGCAGATCAAAATGCAGCCATATATAGCATCTTCACCCCATATCCATAAGCTTCAATTTATGTGATCGCCTTGGTAGAAAAAAAAAGAATGTAAACCTTGGCTGCGAACAAACTGCCTCATTCATTTCCATATTTTTCTCGCATTCCGCCCAACTGGCCTAAAGGACGGGAAAAAAAAGAAATTTATATATGGGAAGAGAGAGAGAGGACCTGAGTCCGAAAGAGGAGACAGTAGACATGTACTCGTTGGGTATACAGGGTTGGATAAAAATACGGTGAGATAGAGAGTCAAAAGAGAAAGTAATGGTGGTACATACTTTCTCTCAGTATATATAAAAAATAATATAATATGATATTATGATAGGAAAAAAGAGTTACATAAAGAGGGCGGCGGACGATGGTGGAGGTCGATTTTTGTATGTGGTGTGGTGGTGGGTGACGAGAAGACAGTTAGAATCCCTTTTGAGTGTGGAGCCAAATGTCCTTTGGGGATATGAGAGGAAGAGAGAGAGAGAGAGAGAAGCTGATTCGGAAAACACGGATGGTCTTCCTCAAAAAGCTTCTATGATCAATGGGTTCGCCCATTTGGTTACTTTTTTTGTATGTGATCGTGGCTTGAATATTTGCAACTATAAAATCGGTATTATTCCACAACTGTGACCACAAGAATACAAGCCTAGCAAAAGGCAGGAAGGCCAGGCCATCTTCTCAAGTGCATATAAAGGGCACATTTTCACGCCATCTTCAACAACGGATAAACCTCCTCCTCCTCTCTCTCTCTCATTCATGGGTTAAAAGAGCTAGACTATCTTACATCTACAGATAGACAGAGACTATGGTAGGCATAAAAGTGTTTTGAAATAACCAGACGTCTCTCTCTCTCAATGCCTTCGTCACCCAATCCAAAAAATCTCTAACATCTCATAGAACAGTCTGATTACTCCTTCACTCAATCACCAGCACACTTTACCAATAACAAATTAGTAGATGATGAGCAGAGAATGTGCACAGTCAAGTCAGTCTTGAGACTTGAAACAATTTGTCATGCCAATTCCTTCCTCTCTCTCTCTCTCTCTCTCTCTCTCCACTCAATTCTTTACTATTATATATACTTTCAAAAAGTTGCTTTCAAAAGTTCATCAAGAGAAAGCTACACAAAATTTTCTTCAACATGAATCTCTCTCTCTCTCTCTCTTCACACTTCACCAATCAAATCAACAAAGTCTACTATCAAATCTTCTCTTTTCCTTTCTATCCGGGCCTTTGTCAAAAGCTCATTGGAGAGGAAAGAAATAAACCCAACATTTTACTTTTTTTTCTCTCCTTATTTTTGTTGCATATATCTCCAGTTTTAGAGTCAGATTACTTTCTCTACAAAGAAGTAGAGGGAAAAAAACCAAAGAGGCTTTCTTTTAGATTTGAAGAAGCCCATCAAATATATCTGATTGATCCACACACACAACACATTATCATCATCCGTATCCTATCTGGAGATACGATCCATCGACTTTGGTCGTCGAAACTCCATTTGGCATTTATTCACACTCTGATGCAAATCTTGTGCTCATTATAGACAAAAAAAACCTTTTTTTCGCATCTCTTTTCCCTCGTTTTACCTCCTCCCGCAAATGCCCACGCAAAGAAAAAAAAACTTACTAAATACATTGTAGCCTTAGTCATATCCTAACATGTACATGTATAGTACAGTTACAATTTTTTTATGCGCTAACGTGTGTCTGTCTATCTTACTTCCACCCGTCGCCACTAACTTTTTAAATCTTTTTTTTTCTGTTCTTCTAACCTCAAGTTTTTTTCCCAAAAAAAAATCTTTCTTTTTTTTACAGAGCCCCCCGAGTCGGGTGCGGGTATTTGTTGGAAAGTAATACTAGTGTAATATGTGAATCGAGGCACACACATAGAAAATATCCATTCGTGAGTCAAGTAAGCCTTTAAATTCACCCAAAAACCGAAATGACGGAGAGAAGAGAGAGAGAGAGGATTAAAGGGTAAATAAGTTTGTAGGAAATGTGAAAGAACTCGACTCTCTTTTTCTTTCTCTATTTTTTTCCACACACAAACAAACAAGTTAGTTGGGTTAAAATAGAGAGGGGGAGAGTATGAGAAAAAGAAAGTAGAGAGAAAAGAGTTGTTTGAAAATTTACGACTTGTAGCCTGGGTTATGCCTGAGGTTGTGTTCGACGGTGTCATAAAGGCCTGGCCTCGTCATTAAAATTAGAAGCATAAATTAAGGAAATCCCTTCTCTCTCTCTCTCTCCGTTCTCTAATAATTAGTCTTATGAGTGTGAGAGAAAGCTATTGCTGCTCCATGGTAGACAATGGAGAAAGGAAAGGCCGGGGGGTTGAGCCCTCTCTCACTCTCTTGAGCTTGACTCTCAAGAAAGCCACGTTAATGGTCTCCAAGAGCTGGCAATATTAAAAAAAGTCTACTCAAGGAAAACTTGTATTGAAAGAGGATTTAATAATTTTCTCTTGTCCTCTTCGACTACTCTTCCACTAATTATGAAGTAGTTTCCTCCACATGTTAGACATTCTACTCTCAGACTCCTAGACAGCCTAGACCACCGTCTAATATAATACCTTTTTCCTGTATCTCACTCCACAGGATTTAAATTGTGCTTTCACATGTGTTTCTAAAATACACACACACACACACGAGTATATTTTCATATATGAGAATGTTCTCATATGTATAGTTTAAGTTTGGCTTCATTTTAATTTAAATTCAACCTTCTTTCTTCGTTGGTCTCCTCCTCATTATCATTATACAATTAGCCGGCAAAAGAGGGATATGTAATTTTCTTTCCTCTTTTTGTCTCCATGTCTTAATGCTGTACATAAGTCAGGGGATAAATGGCTAATAATTAAGCCCGATGATATAATTACTATCACTCTCCCATAGCCCCCCTTATGGTCTAACATGAAATCATGGAACATTTTGTACAAAGAGAGAGAGAGAGAGAGAGAGAGAGGGAAAGATGTAACCAGAAAAAATTGCCTAATTTTTTATGTCTATTTTTTCTTTCCTAGTTTATATGCTAATTGTGAATAAAAGAGAATTTAAATGTTAATGTAAAAGAATTTTTTGGGACAACAAACTTTTTTTTTGGTAATTTTGGAATAAATTAATTTTTTATGTCAAATTCTGAAAAAACATTTTTGACAAATATATGTACATAATATTATTGTACTATACTGTAATATGCTGCCTTTACAGATATATTGAAGAATTTAATAGAAATGCAAAATAAGTGATAAGGTAAAAAGTGAAAATTAAAAAAAAATGTACAAGAACAAAAAAAGGGGGATGATCTTTAAAAAACTTAACGGGGGAATGAAACAATGTTGTTGAGTGTAAAAAAAATAAAGAGAGAGAGAGAGAGAATGAAAAAAAATTGAAAGGAGGGAGCTCATTTTTCATTTCAATTTAATACGAGTCTAGTGGAAAGAACAATACTGTGAGCGCAAATGAAAAAATGAGTTGCAATGTGTCACATTATGGATGAGATTCCAAATGGTAAAAATTAGTTTTCAAATGGGAACAAATTAGAAAAAATTATAGGAAAAGTTTCCTATTCTCTAAACCTCTCTCTCTCTCTCTAATATCTAATATGACTCGCTTTCTTTTCCATGTGTTGTCATCTCCAAACGTTTCTCTCTCTCTCTTATACTCTCCACTGTTCAAATATTCTGTAGGAGAGTATTAGATGAACAGGGGAGAAAAAAATATGAGAGAACTTATGGCCTTCCTCCCCCGACATGAAACTTTGGTAAATGAGTGAAAGAGTGCAAATTTCTCATCATTCAAATATGCAAGCAGCCTTCCTCCCTTTCAAACACGCACACTTTTTTTATTTTATTTTTTACTCTCTCCAATTTTTCCCCGTCGACAGGCAAATTAGCTATGGAGTTTTTTTTTCTGAACATGTATTTTATATAGGAAAATACACACATATACATTATCCCATGTATACACACACAAAGTTACATAAGATGTCAAGGAGATTCAAAGTCGTAGGTTTTTTTTTCAATAGAAAATCTCTCCAACATAAATCTCAAATCATAGCGGGCAAAGCAATTTCAATGTAAAATGTCTATGAACTTTACTAGACAAGTATATCAGTTACACAGTTACAAAAAAAACTCATATACCTCTTATTAGAGTATAAGATTCAAAAAAAAGTTGACTATTTTTTGTTGAATATTTTCTAGTACGTCATTTGAGACAAAAAAAATTGAATAAAGAATTTGTACGAGTGTAGTAAAAAAAAGGGAAAAGATTTAATTTTATTATGAAGAGAAAGGGGAGGATGGGGTGCGGGTGCTATGAGAATTTTTAAATGTGCATCTTTTCAATAAGAAAACCTTTTAGGTATTATTATTATTATAGATTCTCTCTTTTTTTGTATCCAACAAATTTTATTCTTCTTCCATCTCGGTACATTTTTATATAATATAATATGGTTTGATCCAACTACATATAATACCATTATTTTCGGGGGATACCCAAGTGGCAAACTACTCTGTAGAAAAAGAGAGAAAAAAAGCAAGTGAGCATGTGGATATGGAAGATTGAAAGTGACATGCATGGCTTGTAAGAGACAAGAGACTATGAGTATAAGACCCCCGTGTATGTCTATGTGTGGGAAGAGAGAGGGAGAAAATGTATGAGAATGGAGAAAAAGGCTTTGATAAGGAATAGGCGACTCTGGGAGATACAGTCAAATGATCGACTCGGAAAGGTCTTTTAGCAATGTGGAAAGTTTAGGCAATCCACAAGGAAAATAGCATGTAAGGCGACTTTTATGTTGGCAACAAATCTCGTTTTGAGTCGGAGAATGGAATTATATAATTTGGCCCTTTTATACCAAAAAAAGATCTCTCTCTCTCTCTTTCTCTGTGACTCTACACTTGTACTATTACTTCATATCATATCATTTGATATCATATCGGAGCCACATCAGTCGACTCTCTCACAAAAAGACAAAATGCAAAGATTTCCCATTGTCTACTCATACACTCCAAGTTTCAACTCCCAACCCAAAAAAAAGAAGTCATAGTCTATATTATATATAATACGAGTATGTCTATATTTTTAGATATATGTAGTTTCATTCTCATGTTAAAAGACTATGGGCTTCTATAGACAATAGTGTATTATACATGGTCACATTTTTATCACAAAATTCTCTTACAATATCTCTTTATTCCTTTCTCTCTCTCTTTCTCTCTCTCTCTCTCTATGTGTGTACAGATATGCGTATCTTATCCAAAATTTGGTCTTCTCATCTTATTATACCTTGCATGTATGCAAAGAGAGAGAGAGCAGAATGACAACTCATTGATCTCTCCACTTTTCTTTTTTTTCGATTGCATTGTGGATTCATCAGAAAATTTAAAATGTCTTTGAGAGACGATCACATCTTCACGTAAAAGCCACCTTTATGTTCTTGTGAGAAGGAATAAGTCGCGTCTTATTTCCATTCTTTTTCTCTCTTTTTTTTATTTTACATCTTTCTCTCTCTCTACAGATAGAGAGATGTGGATAGTTCTCTTTTGAATAAAAAAAAATAGTGTGGGGTGTACATATTTGAGATATTATGTAGTATATAAAGATGTAGGTGTGTACTTTTGGAGACGACAACTCGATTCCAACTATCGATCCATATTACATGGAGAGAGTCTCTCGTTCAAAATTCTCATTCAAAATCATTCTTGTCCCGTCTAACAAATCTCATCGTCTCCTTCCCATCATCAGCTCATCCACAGTCGACATCATCCCATATTATATATATGTATATACACACTATTCAACGAACAAGATGAGAAGAAAGAAGACAATTCTGATTTTTAGACTAGAAGATAGAGAAAATTTCTATCCCTATATTATAATATGTAGTCGAAGATTGTCTACAAAAAAATATCCAGAGTGTGATCTTATGATGAGAACATTAACGGGTTACCACTAAAAAAATTGGACTTCCAAATAAAGAATAGTAGAGAAAGGAGCGTAATTTTTTTTATTAAATTCATTATTAGTTATAATCAACTTCATTTCAAAAATTAATTCATAAATTGTCAAAGAAATAATTGGAATTTAATTAATTTGTAAATTGTAATGAAAGTGTGAATAAATATCAAAATAATTTCTGAGAAAAATTAAAATTTGCAAGAATTGAGTTAAGAAAACTGGCTCAATGTTTTCAGTACCATCCCGTTATTCATTATACATAATAGTTGCATGTTAACTCCCTCCACTTTGAATTCATCTGTATAGTTGTCTGCCACATCTTTAATGGAGCCAAAATACATTTTTGTGTGTGTGTGTGTTTGTGTGTATATATTCCAACTCTGACTGACTTGCCATGTAATGGAATAAAGACATTCATTTTATTTTATTTTAGCCAAAAAAGAAACAAGCCTCATGATATATCAAAAAACGAGGCATAATACACCATCTTATTTTTTTTGTGCATATAAAGTGTACAAGTATAAAAGATGGTGGATAGTAAGAATTGTGCATCTCATCAATCAAGTTTATACATGTTCAAATGATTTTAGTTTTAATTTATTATCCTACAATCTTATACACATACAAAAACAAGTCCAAGAGTTTTCTATGCAGAAATACACACACAACTTTTTGTATAATCTACCCCTCTCTCGTTCCCCATAAACTAGAAACTATTACTCCTTTATAAGCACAAAGATTAAAGATTAGGCAATAAATGCCATAAGAGTCAACTATACATCTTTCTTTACTTTCCCCTCCTCCTCCTCCTCCTCCTCCTCCTCCTCATCTTCATCCTTTTTACTCTTGTAGTTAACCCCATGAAGAAGTATAATCTCACATATATATTATTAGTGTAAATTGTATCGGACTTTGTATGTCATATAAAATGAACATGGCTTTTTTTCCAGACCTTCGTAGAAGAACGTTAACAAATAAAAAGAAAATATTACTTTTTCAACTTTTTCTTTCTTTAATGGTTGTACAATATAATTAATTACAATTTTTTACAACAAACAATTTTTATTATGTACAAAAGTATCTCTAGATTAAATTCTCATATTTTAATTACAAATAATCTGTGCATATAATGGATGCCGCACAAAATAATTCTGAATTTTCGAGTGTGTAAGAATATTATGAAAAAAATGTATATTTTTTTATAATAAAATATTTGGAGAGATGTAAAAGAATGTACAGGAATGAATTAAAATAGAAAAGATTTTCTCTTGAGAATTTCTTTGAGGGGTAAGGTGGGTGCGGGTAAAGGAAGCTCTATTGAGAACTTGTTCTCTCACAAAAGTGTGTATGGTGTTTAATGGAGAATAAATCATAAGTTTTTGTACAATAATGGGTTGCATGTGTCAAGGACACAATGTTGATCGGTTTGAATGAAGATGGTCTAACACATAAAATATAAATACAGAAGAAGAAGAGAGAAAGAGAGGGAAGTGATGAAGTCGTCGGGCAATGGAGAGACAGGGCTATGGTACCGCAACGCTCATTTGTGTCCATTCGTTCTTGCGTGACGTGAACTTTGTGACCCAGCCTTGTACATAAATGCTTCCGTTTGTCCGTCTCCTCGATCTTTCTTTGTTCCCATTTGAAAACAACCTCATCCACTTTACTCACTTTTAGATACTCTCTCTCTCTCTCCAAGTGACACCCCACCAGTTTTCGCTCCCATTAAATTGTATTAAAATACTCTCATCTCGCACTTTTAGCCCATGGAGAGACAGAGCTACAGAGGGAGAAACAGAGACCCTAAAACATTTTCTCTCTACTCATTCAGGCACTCATATTAATTGTATGAAAAAGTCAACATCCATATAATACAATTATTTCCTTAACTCCTCATCTCTCTCTCTCTCCCTTGTATTTAATATCTTTTGTGTGATTGAACTCTTGAACATTTTTATTATGTCATTTGTACGCATACATTTTGTATATATGACATTCATTTATTTTTATCTCGAAACAAATATTTCATATTTCCCTTTTTCTATTGATGACAGCAGCTGTCATTATTAGACTACAATTTAATTTAATTTTCATTATATTTCAAATATCTGACTTTTACAATATTAAATTAAATCTCATTTTAATCATTTTACTAAAGTTTTTTAAAATATTAAATAATATTTGCACTTTTTGATGTATCACACACCACACTGCAATATATGATGTGGATATTGTGTAGAAAGTCAAAATTAACTCGTTAGTGTATTAGAATAATGATGGGAAAATGGGAGAGGAAAGAATACAAAATAGGGACAAGCTGTGACTTCATGAAATGTTGAGTAAACCACAGAGAATTTGACCTGCACGTGACCTGGATGGATTAGGGACCCACGCTAGAGGCTGTTAATCGGTTAGTTTCACTTGGGGGAAGTGTTGACACATAGGACATGTGATTGAGATAACGATACCATCGGAAGCAACAGCACAATCCTCATTTCACTCTTTGTCCTTCCTCATCCATCCCCCAACTTGGACAACACCAAAAACCGTTTTTATCGTACACAATCATAGCTTAAAAAATTTAACTTTATATTTAATATATCAGGGGTGTATAAAATACAAAAAAGGTAGTCTGTTAATCATGCAAGAGAAATAATATAGATAAATGTGTATATAAATATTACGGACTTTATAATAACCATCCATTTGTATGTACAGGGTGACAAATAATTTATTCAGAAAAAACAATTTTTTTACACTCCCAGAAAATAATTATTGGTCACCCTACAACTTGTAAAATAAGAATCGTGTAGTTTGAAATATTTTGATATTTTATAAAAGGTAATATGGTGATACATGGGGAGAATAGATTTGGGTGACTAAATAAATAAATGAAAAAAGAAGTTATAGTGGTAGAATACATTCATAATATATTATATGTACTTTTGTACAGTGAGATTGTCGATGAACTGTAACTACAAAGATTTTGTGTATAGCCATCGTTCCGGAGCATGACGTTGAAAAGTGAATTGAGTTGGAGCATTCCTCTTTTAGTCAAAGCAAAAAAAAAGTAAGTTCACTCAATTCTCATCCACATGGTGTATACTGTAGAATAGTGTTAACTGTATTGTGTACAGCATTTGATTAAGAGAGAGAGAGAAAAGAGCTAAAAATATATGGGGAGATGATGTACATTGGGGCAGAGAGATGTAATGAAACAGAACTAAAAGATTTCGATTGATGTTCAAAAGACTCCGACCAACATCAACATGAGGCATAAAGTCATCAATTTCAATTTATAATGGACTCCTGGCTCTATTCCTTTTGCTGTTGGCTCCCTTTAATAAATGAGGTTTAACTTGTGACTCTTATGGGTTTAAATCATGTCCGACATCATTATTGTCATAATCACTACCCCTAAAAATATTTTTATTTTTAAATATTTTTTTTAAAATATTTCTCTCTCTCTCTTTCTCTCCTAAATATTTACCAAAATTTTATCAATGCACAAAAATACATGGCCCATACAAATAATACACAATTAAAATTGTGAGGAAAAATATTTTGAATAAATTTTTATTTTTTTATTAGTTTTTTGTACCAAAAACTGTGTATAAAAATACATGTATCGTTTCTTAAACACAAAATATCGGCATTCATTTTGAGGACCGAGGACATACCTATATCAGTACAAAAAAAGAAGAGACGCCGACTGTACAAATTTTGATGGAATACTTAGGACTACAAGTGAGTTGGAAAGGAGGTAGGAAAGTAAATTTGACAATTTAAATATTTAAATGCGTAAAATAGATTGTTTGTTATTTTATTTCCATGAGGAGGGCTTTGGAGTAATAGAAGATTAATAAAGGGATTTGCTTTTTGTAATTTTGTGAGAGATGAGGCTTATATCAGTATTTCTCTTCTCCAACATGCCTTGTTGAGTGGGCTGACATAAAATATCGGCAGGAGAATATCTCCAAGTATACAAAACGTAAGTAAGTTGAGAAAGAAAGAGGGAGAGCATGTCTATTTGTTATCATATTGGGGATATTAGATATTACGAGATTGTTGAGGGAGTGAAGGGAGAGACTTGATTGGCAAAATATCTGTAAGAGAAGGAGGAGGAGGACATGAGTACAAGTAGAAATAGTGTTAGATAATTGGAAAGAAGGAAACAAGATATCAACATTATTGTTATATAGGCTTAGTGAGGGACTTGACGAAATGGTTTTCCTTTTCAATGCTTCCTCCATGTCCTACCTTGTAAAATGTGTACCCTTGAGTGGATACATTGAGTTATAAAATACATATATATTTATTATAGGAGCCTGTGGCTAAGTGAAGGAGCATTGAAAGGAAGAGAGAGAGAGAGAGAGAGTATAGAAGGTAAGTGATGGAATAGATATTGTAGTAAATCAATGATAAAATTAAGTATAAAGCTTTTATAAATAAATGGTGGTGGAACCTCGGAGGATGAGAGCTCGTTTTCATCAGCGCTGAACAACCCAAATGTTCTCTAGGGGTTGTAATCCAATTTGGCTTTTCAATTCAATCACAGATATCAAAGGCAGCCCCGGAGAAGACATAGACATTTAGGGCTTAAACTCTGAGAGAACCACAGAGAGAGAGAGAGAGAATCCCAATGCCAAAAGTGCAAGTGGAAACGATCCGCTCCGTCTCCTATTTGTTTCCATATTAATTTCTCCGTCACCCCATCATTCTATAAACTAGTATCATCATAGTCCGGGGGACTAAGACTAATAGAGATTAATGGATGATTCTCCTCTTTTATTGTACCCCTTTTCCTCTCTCTCTCTCTCTCTCTCTCTCTCTGATTCTAATATCATCTCTCTCTCTCTCTCTCTTTGGACAAAATAATATAAAGTATAGAACATATCTCTTTAGTTTGCCAAAACATTCATGTGACCTGGGCACATTAGTTGGCATTCACCTTTCCACCATTTCTCCTAAATTTCTCCTAGGCGAATTTTCAATTCAACTAATAGCCTACTTCCATCTTCCCCATTTTGACTAACACTCAACGAAATCAAGACAAGTCAACTCATTCTCTCAAACATTATGTATAACCCCCCCCCCCCCCTCCTCCCTCCTCTATTCTTTTTTTTCTCTTTAACTTACAAGTAGTCCCCCCGCTCTTTCTGTGTTTGTACTGTAGCCTCAATGTTGGATGTACAAGCCAAATCTGTAAATAACAAGTAATCTCTAGCACACACGAGTCACATTATTTTACTTAATTTATTTCATTCCAATTAACTATAGTCCCTCATATATCCTCTCTTTATTTTATTTGTACGGTCTCTGTGGACAGGTTGGGAGTAAATTTTTAATTTAAAATGACAAACTTTTTATTTTCTTATATAAATTATTGTGTATTATTTTTTCCTAAAATTATTAAATTTCAGTGATTTTTTTTTGTTTATAAACCAAAACGTTTTTACGTTAAAATTTTCATTTTATTTGTTTGCTGGTGAACATGTCAATAAAATTGGATAACAAAATTACAAAAAAGGGTTATTAAGCTTAATTAATTTTTTTGTCCAATTTTTTTTTTGAAATATCCACTATGAACTAATCATTGCCAAAAATGACATTCCATTATTCTAAATACTACCCAGACCCACCTATTCACTTTTGTATAATTTAATATTTCACTCAATAAAATTCCTGTCACCATAATTCTCAAAGTCAAGTCATCTAAATGAGTGAAAATTTTTAATTAAGTTTTAATTGCACAAAACTAAAATGAAAAGCGTTATTAGTCATCGAAAAAAGTTTTTTTTTGTTTATCAACTAACTTTTTTCAACACACAGAAAACTTGCCTTGTGCAAAAAATATAAAGCGGTTAATGAAAGAAGGTCAAGTCAAAAAATATTTTTCATGCATGTGTGCTTTTCCTGAAGGCTAATAATTAAATATTTAATTGCTTAAAAAAATAATTTTGTCTTAAACCAAAAAGGACTTTTATCAAGTCCTTGTAAACTAGAAACCGTATTAAATAAAAAAAAATTCTTAGGCTTAAAATAATATAAAAAATTGACCTCGACTAAAATCCTTAAATAGTATTAAGTAAGGTAATGTTAAAAAATGGTAGACATTTAACTGTACTCTAAGATAATAAGGATTTAAATATAATAAGAAAAAAAATGTTAGGGTATATGATGACATAATAATTAGAGAAAATTAAGTGATATTCTATGATCCTTTTTTCTTAAGTGACAAATTTGTGAATACATTAATTAAAACTAGTAGTAAAATACACTCCCATAGAATTTGAGAAAGGGAGTACCTAAGAGAGAGAGAGAGAGAGAGAGAGAGAGAGAGAGAGAGAGAGAGAAGTAATTAAAAGCTTGTTTACAAGAGTTGAGAATGAGGAGAATCTGTTGAAATTTATGCAGGAGTGAGAGAAAAACAATATAATATTATGACTTTATTAAGAGAAGACAAAATGTTAAAAAAGTAGAGAAAAAAAGACTTGTACATATCACAAGACGGTAAACGGGCATTCTGCCGAGTGTACACTTATGACGAGACATGTTTGACGGTATAGTTTTGCTGAGAGGGATTTTCTGACGTGAGTACATATGCCGAGTGCACATTTGTGACGTGACTAAATATGACGAGAACATTTTAAAAAAATCCAGTAATGTGTGTAAGAATAAGGTAGATAAAAATCTTTCATATATAATATAGGGTAAGTATTATGCATT